>JAGDQP010001010.1:0-67685 GCA_022664845.1 Lepisma saccharinum | reverse complement strand
CAGTCTGGTGTGACCAGTCTACAACACGGTTAAGCGTCAACTGGATCTGCCGGGCTGCGAGGTTGATATTCGCAGATTTACAGACAATCGTCAAGTCGTCAACATATAAAAGACCTTGCACAGGCGGGCGAATACAAGTCATAACACTATTCACTGAAATAGCGAACAGTGTTACGCTCAGCACACTCCCTTGAGGTACGCCATTCTCCTGTAAATAACGCTCTGAGAAACGATCACTAACACGAACACGAAAATAGCGATCGCGAAGAAAATGTGATATAAAATGGGCGATGTGGCCCCTAATGCCCCGGTCATGAAGCTGGCGTAATATGCCATATCTCCAGGTTTTATCATACGCCTTCTCTAGATCGAAGAACACAGTAAGAACGTGTTCATTCCGGAGAAATGCATTCTGAACAATAACCTCTAACCTGACAAGATGGTCGACAGTTGATCGATATTGGCGAAACCCACACTGATCATTTGAAAGCAACTTGTTATGCTCCAAGTACCACATTAAGCGTCGGTTTATCATTTTCTCAAATAGCTTGCATAAGCAGCTAGTGGAAGCGATGGGCCGGTAACTTGTGGGGTTCAGTTTATCTTTGTCAGATTTCAGAATCGGAATTACAATAGCTTCTCGCCAACTAGGAGGGAAGCTAGCAGTCCTCCAGATCTGATTATACAGGTTTAGCAAGAAGACCTTTCATTGGGAGGGAAGGTGTCGCAGCATTTCATAATGAATATCATCAAGTCCAGGGGATGTGTTTCTAACATCCCGCAAGACAGTTTCGAGTTCCCACTCCGTGAAAGAGACATTATATGATTCAAAATTATTAGAGTGGAAGCGTAGAGGTATTATCTCTGCCTGTCGTTTAATGTTGACAAAATTAACACTATAGTGCTGGGAGCTGGATGTTGCTGCGAAGGCTGCTCCAAGAAGATTAGCTACCTCTTCTAGGTCAGTATGCAAGACATTGTTGTGCTTCAGAGCAGTCAATGGCTCGGAGCGGTAGTTGCCTTGCAAACGTCTGACCCGTTCCCACACGTCTCGGATTGGCGTTTGTGAATTTATGGAAGATACGTATTCATGAAAAGATGTACGCCGAGTTTGTTTCATGAGACGTCGAATATAAGCTTGTGACTGTCGAACTGCATTTAAATTTGCCGCTGTAGGATATAGATTGAACACCCGTAAAGCGCGACTGCGCCGTCTCCGTGCTAGTTCGAGCTCATCGTTCCACCAAGGAACAGTACGCCGACGGAGCGTTCGGATAGACTGAGGGATGGAACATCTGGCAGCTCGCAAAATTTCACGGCTCAAGTACTCAACCGAATCATTCAGGGGCAAATCACCTTGATCAACTAGTTGGACACGAGTTTGCATATTTAGGCCAGTCAGCACGCTTCAGATGCCAATGCGGTAATTTGCGTGGTGCTTGATAAAGGTTTTCAATGGCTAAATTACTGGAAAGTGGTCACTACCACATAGATCTTCATGTACACGCCATGCCAGCATGGGTGCAACAACTGCACTGCAGAGAGACAGATCTATCACTGAGTATGTGCCACTTGCCAAACTAAAATGCGTGTTAGCACCAGTATCTAATAAAACTAAGTTTGAAGCGTCAATAAACGATTCAACGATTCTACCGCGGACATCTGTACTGCCACTACCCCAAATAACGTTATATGAATTAAAATCTCCAACTAAAATTACAGGTTGGGGTAACTGCTGCAAAAGATTCAAAGATTCTGGAGGTCAAGGAGCGTAAAGGCTTGTTCCGTTGTTATGTACAAATTCAGGATTGTGACATGCTGTTCAAAGTGGACGCCAAAAGCAACCGCCTATAGGTTCGTAGCAATGTGGACAGGTGTTGAATACAACATATCAACAACACCAATTGCAACACCGCCACATGCGCGACCATCAGTTGGGAAATCTGTGCGATAGTGTGTATAGTTTTTCAAAATCACAGATTCAGTTGTTTTATACTTGGTTTCCTGAAAGCAAACTACAGCAGGGGAAAGATCTGATAACAAGACTTGCAGTTCTTCATAGTGGGAATGAAATCCGTTAAGATTTCATTTAAGCATAGCCATTGGGATAAGGATGAATAAAAATATTACCTTTTAAGTCTAGGTTTATTAATTTCCCTCCCTTTCCGATGATTGTAAATACCGAGTCCATCAGATCGTCCTCAATCATATCTGATTCGAAGGATGAACTTGGCGCATTAATGGCAGGTGGAGATTTTTGATGAGCTAATTGATGAGCCAGAACAGTAGTGAGACGTTTGATGCTCGTCGCGAGTGGTGACATACGACCAGATCGTGAGATTTTACTGCCACGAGGAGTAGATACACCCGTGGAGTCCAAGAAGACTCCCTAGGGGCGGTTTGTTTCTCAGTATGCCTCGGCGTAGCTTGAGGAGAAGTTGAGGCTTGGCGATGTTTAGGAGATTTGTCACCTTGAGGTCTCTCAGTTTGAGTGGATACATCAACTGTCTGGGTGTCAACCGATACATTTTTAACTGGTAGTCGTGCTGCTACAGTGAAGAACGCACCGGATGGAAAGGTGCGTTGAGACTCTCGTACTCCACGTTTTGCATCACCAGCAGATATTTTCTCGAGAACCATCAACTCTCTAATTCGTTTTTCTTCCTTAAACACCGGACAGTCACGCGACCAGGCTGTATGCTCACCCTTGCAGTTAACACACTGAGGCTTCGGTGACGTGCAAGGATCCGCACCATGGCTGCTGGTACCGCATATTGCACAAACAACAGAGGTCGCCTTACATGACGTGCTGGTGTGTCCATAGTGCTGACATTTAAAGCAGCGGAGCGGACTCGGTATATACAGACGGACAGGTAAGCAATAAAATGCTGCCTTCACGTCCTTGGGGAGCTGTGGGGTGGCAAACGTCAAAATTAGCGACCCCGTAGGTTGGAGTTCTCCACTCTTCCGTGTTTTAATACGGCGAACACTTACAACTCCTTGGCTGGTAAGTTCATCCTTAATCTCTTCTTCAGGGGCATCTTGCAAGTCCCAACAAGATATTACGCCCTGACTAAAGTTCAGTTGACGGTGTGGTTCAACTTGAACTTCGAATGGTCCTAATGTTTTCAGTTTCAAGAGATGAGTTGACTGTTTATTATTTGAGGTCTCCACGAGCAAAGTGCCGTTGCGAAGCTTTTTAACATGCTTAAGCTCACCTGCAATGTAATTAAGTTGTTTTTGTATAACGAAAGGGGATAACCTCTTCAAACCACCTGGATTATCTATTTCACTCTTTACTTTAATTACAAGATATCGTGTGATAGTCGGTACGATTGTTGTCTGTTCCTCTACTTCGATTTTCTCTTCTTTACCACTGGTTGATTCATTAGCTGTATGCGTATTCTTGCTTGCATCCGTGACTTTATCTTCATTCTGTCTCTTCTGTCTCTTTCTTTCTTTCTCCGAAGGCGACTTATTAAGATGTGGTGGAGCCATGATGAATGAAAGCCGTAAATGCCCACACTTCTCCGTCTTCGTTCTGAGGAGCCAACAAGGCTGCCGGGTACTACCCTCATCACCCTTGTCAGCAAGCTGGAAATCGAGGCGAAGTCCAATCCCTTGGCGTCGAAATCACTTGCACTCCCGACTGATGGATACTTGGGACACCCACTCCGCCGAGTGTTGGCGAGACCAAAGGTCCGAAGAGCTCCCCAATGGCGCACTTCCCAGTCTCAACGAGCTAGACCATCCAAGAATCTGCTGTTAAGAACTAAGCGCTATCCAATGGTTCCGTCCCCTTTCCTCGGGTCCCAGGGGCCAGCGTCAATGAAAGTACATCCTGTCACATCCTTGAGCATTGCGTGGAGGTGCAAGTCGCAGCACAAGAGGAGATGAAATAATAAGTCATCAATGGATGAAAAATGGGGTGAATGTAAATCAAATCCTCTCGGCTGGTCCTCCTTTCAAGCAGCGTAGATGTTTAGCTGCGAGGGCTGATCGCAGCCAGCAAAAGCCAGCTGGACGATGGGGTCGCCAATTCCCTACGCCGTTGTTCGCTGATTGCAACCAGATAAGCCAGCTGGACGATGGGGTCGCCATTTCCCTACGAAGTATACGAGCAGCGATGGTCTGCTGCTCGGGCTATGTGATGGTATCATCACGTTACGGTACGTAGACCTGCGATGGGGTCGCCAATCCCCTACGGAAGGTATGTGTCATAAGCCCCATCGGATTTGCAAACGAACCCTGCTCAAACAAAGCATGTGTGTTACACTTTTGACATCTTCCTAGATGTATCTCAAAATTCGGGAGTTTCACTGGATATCATGAGAATTTGATCTGACCACCAAGTTTGATTTCCATTTTGAAAATGATGACTTAATGAATTTTTGAAGCATCGTTTTTATATTCGAATAGCTCTGAATATATATATATAAAATCCGGAAGTCACTTCTAACTTGCTGTTAGATTTCTGGGAGCTGAACTTTATATTGTTTAACTGTATGTAATATTTTTACTACGTTTAAATTCCATAATGTTTTGTTTTCTTTCCTCCTCTTCTTCTTCTTCTCTTTCCAATTTTCTCTCTTTCTCTCTCATATCTCTGTCTCTGTCTAACAGACATCCTTCGGGTGCAATTTTCATTGTATGAGTTTAAATTTCTCCATCGACTTATATATATTGACTCGTCTCGCTTTTATTCTTTCACTTTATAGATATTAATACATGTCTATTTTGAAAAATAAAACGCGCCCTTGATTTTTGATGGTTTTAGTATCGGCTAGACGAAGGAAGGAGAAAGAGGGGATTTTTTTTATCAGACACGATTTTTGGATAAGAAGGTATCATTTGGGTTGTCTAGCTGCACGCCGTAAACTATCGTAATTTTTTGGTGCAAAGTGTTCTAATATCTTCTGTTCCACATTCGGATGTAAATTAAAATCATTACGTTTTATCATATTTAACTATTGATTTCTACCCTTACATAACAATGCATTGTATATTGAGTCAGGTGTTTATGAGAACACTATCTCTGCTGGTGAATTGCCATATAACAATGGGGTTTCAGCGAAGCGAATATTCGCTTGTATTTTCTATATTACATCTGGCCATTGATGTAGGTATATTATATCAGATGTACATTAGATGTAGGTCCACTAGTAGTAAGATTAGTACAAATCGCCCGAAAATATTAGGCCGGCTTTTCATACTTGCTTGCCTTGCATGCTTTGCGATTACTGCGAACGTTGAATGCGCTAGAGATTATTTTAACACCTTTTATGTATGTGTAAGGATTATTTTTAAGTTGATTTTATACATAAGCGATTATTGCATGCATTGTTTAAACACTTACCTGAATTTAATAGGCTGACTTTTTATGTACACGGTACCTGCGTCATTGTATTTATGAGTTTATACAATAAATGATAGCAGACGATGATAACACATGAAATTACTATTTTATTGATTAAACATTTTTAAAAACAACCTACAATGAACGTAAGTTTACAATTTGATTTGCAAGCGCATGCGTCGATTGAAGTTACACTCGTAGTGTCAGACCCATAACTTGGTATATACAACATTGATTTTACCTTAAACGTGAACATAATTTTTAGTCGAATAACATTTGTATGAAGATAAAGACTGTTACTGAAAGACTAACGTGAAAACTTGATTTTATTTGGTAAGAAATTGATCTTATTGCTATATTCCTTTAATGAAAGAAGTGAGGACAATTAGACCAGTTCTGAAATTCTATTTTGTTGTTAACGACGGAAACTTTTAACAATACCAAGGTATTTCTTCTTTCTTAGAATCTACAGCAAGAGCATACCTTTCAGTTTATTCAAAACAGTCACTCACAGAACCGGCTTCTGCAAGAAATAGTCGGAAATATTTTTCAAGTTGAAAGGAGACATCTCCCCCAATCTTTATTTCCTTTATTGCACGGTTAAACCAGTTGGCCCGGCATTATCTTTCATGTCTGATTGTTTCTGCTGTAAAAGCTGGAAGATCGGAAAAACTTTGTAAACAAAATAGTTAAATTGGCATGAGGTGTCATAAAAGTCTAAATCCACAAGCAGGTAGATTTTCTTGCCTCTTGTATATCACTGAACAGATTTAGCAACAGTTAAAATCCAGATTGAATAGAATAAGTGGAAAGGTATTTTTACTGCGAATTTTAAACGAGAACCAACCTTTTGTTTTTAGAAATGCCTAGAATAACTGAGAACAAATATCTAGGTCAAACAGAGAGTAGTAGATGCCAGACAATTCATGGATTTTAAACCGGTTTTGTTATATGTGGTATTATATAGCTTCAGGTACTTGGCGCCAGATGGGGGAAGGAGTGGAGGTACAGTACTAACCGAAAGTCATTTTAGATGTTTACATGTTATCCTAATTTAAATTTGATCATAATTTGATGAATATTAATTGATAATTAATAAAATTCAGACTAGTATACCTAGGAATTGAAATATTTTGTTAAGAAATTGATTTTTTACTTCTCTTTGCCTTTCAGGAGAATGTCTAACTTAATTATACTGACATATCTAACCTATATTTTGGACCTTGTATGTTTTTAATGTAAGGAAATAATTATTTGTTCATCATTTTAAATTTATTTCGGAGAATGAAATGTCTGGGTGATTAAACACGCATTTCTTATGAACGGAGATAAATGGAGTACCATACTGCCGTTGCCACTGTCATCGGCGCTGTTATTGCTAACACAGTTGAAACGCACGCGTTGATGCTGACACAGCCAATGTTTTTGCTTCCTTCGTTAACGCTGTAACTACTGCCATCTCTGCAGTTGCCACACACACGTTGTCGCTGCTGTTCCCGTGGCCGGACCGCTGTTAGCTCTAACGCAGATCCAACACACGTGTTGATGGTGAAACAGCCGAAGTTTTTGCTGGCCTCGTTGTCGCTTTAACTGCTAGCATCAATACAGTTACTGCACATCCGTGGGCGCAAACATAATCACTACACACCTGTTGCCTTTGCAAGCAGAGTCACCACAAGGCCGAACTGTTGACTTTTGCTGATGTCATTGCCTTATGCCCGTTGTTTGGGAACGAAGCTCTTGCCATGAATGCTGTTGAACTACTATAGATCAACGTTAGATATTTTCATGCTCCGGGGTTAGGGTCTGCGCATGCGCAAACTTCTTAGATTGAATTTTTCTTTCTTTGAAATGGGCCCACGCAGAGATTTTTCTTGTTTTGCACCTGTGGTGTTCGGGAACAGGCAGCAAGTTGTTTTGCATCTACCTGATGATGAAACTAGGACGAAGATATTCGCTTGAATAAACAATTGTTTGACGCGGATTTTTTTGTGGTTTCGCACCTATGGTGTTCGGGAGGGGGAACACCTATATTTTTATGTTTGCCGCTTTATTGACAGCGGCGCCAGTTGAATGACCTTGAACAACTAATGTTTGTTTCCCGCTTTTTGATGCTCAGGAGCGTGTTAGAAGAGGTTCGGGCTTTTCTAAGAATTTAACTGTGCAGGTGTTACTATAATTTTCTTTGACATTCGTTTGCTTGAATGGACAATGGAGTTAGCGCGGGTTTTTTGTTGCTTTGTATTTGCAATGCTCACGGGAGGTAGGAGGGAAGCTTGTTTTGATGCTTGGAGCATGTTACGACAAGTTATTTTTACACAATGTTGCCATCTAAATGGAGGTTGTTCTTCACAGAGGTGTTATTTCCATTTTTCTCATTGTTATCGTGGGGAAGGTGCTAGTATTCATCAACAATAAGATGTCATGACGGAGCAAGCTGAATCTTGTTACTTAGAAAGTTATTGAACTTAAAAATTTTCTGCAATACTGCTCTAGTTATGATACTGGATGCTACTGAAAGTATCATACGATTTTACGACAATCCTAGTGCGTATGAAGGCGATGGATCCTTGGTAGTGAATTCTCCCGTTATTTACCGCAGTGCATCTACTCAAGTTTAAAGGTAGAATTTAATTCAGACAGTGTCTAATGATATTTTATTTTACCGGCGAGGAAACTGATGCTCTTGTGCAGAGCATTGAAGTTTCATTTTTTAGTATGTGTTCAAGTGAAACTGAAAATTCTTGTGGATGTGTGAATTACAGAATTGATGATCAGTGTATTTTAGAAGCTATCGAAAATCGGGATCATAAAAACAATTGTCCTTTATTGTGTACTAAATATTTCTATAATGTACGCAATCGACAGAGATATTTTGTAAACGGAAATCTTTGTAAAATCTTTTTTATAAGAAGAGAACATTTGTAAAAATTTTTGTAACCGGGAAAATTTTATAAAATATTATTGAAGGCAGAAAACATTTTGTAAAGCTTTTTGTAAAGAAAGCTTCTCTTGAATCCTTTTGGAAGGAAACTTTTTTCAAACAAAAACAAGTCAGTTTTCTATAGTTACCAAATTTAAAATATCATTTTACTTTGTAGAATCGTTGATTTTATTTTCTCATATTCATTACTAAGAAAAGTTTGCATTGTTAATGTATTTATGTAATAGTATAATAAAAGTTTCTTGTTACTAAGAATCGTTTGTTATATTTCTTTATTAAATACTTTTAATATTCATAATTAACTAATAGTACAGTTAGGCATTTTCATGCTTCAGCTGTAGGAAACTAGAATTGAAACAACTCCATAATATATGGAATTCATTAAGTAGTCAGTTTCTTTTAGTACATTGTACAATTTATAAAAATGAAATCGTCACATAACGCGGGTAATGTTTCTCTTCATAATCATTCTTAATAGTATATACTCACACATGACATAGCAAAACTTTAGCTTTGATTAACGGAGGTGTAAAAATTGTGAGACGGCTTATTTTAATACAATATTAATTCTAGTTAATTATTTTACAATCATTACTCCATAAGTGTATTACAAAATATATGTACCCTATGAGGGCTAATTCCTCATGAAGTTAACTCTTTTGAAATTTTCGTTTACTTCACACATTTTGATAGCCTTTTTATTCTGGTCTCCATACAATTTTGAACAAGGAGAATTTTCAATACATTACATCTTGTATTGCTTCAAGCTCAATAGATCAAGATAGCTCCTATTGTAATAGGAACTCCGTGCTTTCATTTTAGGGTAATGAGATTTATGAATAAGCTTACAGTTACATTGAGGGATAATGTAGTCCACTGGGTGCTGATACTATTGAACAGATTTGTGAAAAATTAAGGATATGCAATAGAGTGAGCTGGATATTTTTTGTAACAAGGAACAGGAGTTGATTTATTTGAAATTATAAACTTACTCGTGCGCGGTTTTCCTAATTTTCCTGTTAAAGATAGTAGAATTTTTCATACGTGCTAAAGCTGATGCCTCCAGACTTACGGCAGCTGAATATGTTGAGGAACTTATTTCAATTTGCATTACAACATTTGCTTAGTAATGTAGATCGACAATCCTGGGTCGGATTTAGTTTTGAAAGCAGTAACGTATCACAAGCAACTTTGACTAGTTATCATGAAATAAACTGGTCTACCTTTTCAGTTACCCGCGGAATGTTTATAGTTAGTCCTGGAAACCAATCAACGTCTTACTTTTAACGTGTAACTACGACACACTTTTACTTTTACATGACAGAAAAGTAAATAGAAATGTTATTCTTGTCAAGTTCAATTTTTTATAGAGAAAAATCTGAATGTGTATGTTCTAGATTGATCAAAATTTCAATCACTACTAGGTTACAAAAATTGTAAATGTAAAGAGCAAAATGCTGTAGAAGGCAGCTTAACTTAATTCATAAGTATACTTATATCAAGTTCAAAATTTCGGTTCATACACAATTTTAATTATTTCTCATCTTTCGTGTAACAGAATCACTTTTATTAAGTTCATGTTCACTCACTACATGGTTCTGTATTAGCGTCTTTCTCGATTCATTTTCTCATTACTTCATCCAGTTTGAGTAAAAGTAAATTGCGATGAAAATATTCAAACATTTCCACATTATCAAAATGTTGATGTTTTGAATGATAGGCATGATAAATATGACATGAAAAATTTACAGGCTCAGTCTATATGTGCGTCACCTTAAAGACTTTCCTGCATATTCAAATCGTGTAACACAAAGATGTCTCTATCCATTGCGTATATTATAGAGATACTCAGCACACAGTAAAGGACAATTGTTTATATATTCCCGATTTTCGATAGCTTCCAAAATAAGCTGATTATCAATCCTGTAATTCACACATCCACAGGAATTTTCAGTTTCACTTGGACACATAGTAAAAGATGAAACTTCAATGTTCTGCACAAGACTATCGGTTTCCTCGTCAGTAAAATACAATACCCTTCAACACTATCTGAAGTAAATTCTACCTCTAAACTTGAGTATATGCACTGCGATAAATAACGGGATAATTCTCTGCCAAGGGCCTTCAACCATACAAGGATTCTGAAAAAATCGCATGACACTTTTAGTAGCGTCTAGTATCATAACTAGATCAAAACTGTATAAAATTTTTAAGTTCAATAACTTTACACGTAATGACCTGCTTTCTAAGTAACAAGATTCAGATTGCTCCATCACCACCTATTATCATCGAAGAATGCGTAGAAACAAATTATAGCACCTTCCCGAGCATAGCAATAAGAAAAATGAATATATCACCTGCGTTAATAAGAACTTCAACTTATTTGGCAACACTGTGTAAAAATAACTTGTCGTACTACGCTCCAAGCATCAAAAGAGCTTCTCTCGCCCTCCCGCAAGCACTGCAAATACAAAGCAAAAAACCCTGCTTTGACCCCATTCTCCATTCAAGCAAACGAATGTCAAACAAAAATAAAGTAACACCTGCACTGCACAGCACACCTGCACTTCTTAAAAAAGCCCGAGTCTCTTAAAACACATTCCTGAGCATCAAAAAGAGGGAAACAAACATTAGTTGTTCAAGGCCTATCAACTGGCGTCGCTGTCAATAAAGCGGCAAACATAAAAAGAAACTTGTTCCCCTCTCCCGAGCACCATAGGTGCGAAACAACAAAAAATCCGCGTAAACCAATTTTTCATTCAAGGAAACACCTGCGTCCTGCTTTGAGCATCAGGAAGATGCAAAACAACTTGCTCCCTCTTCCCGAATACCACAGTGCTAAAGAAGAAAAAACTTCATTTCAAAGAAAGAAAATTCAAAAGAAAAAGTCTGCATATGCGAAGATCCTAACCTCCGAACACGATAAAATGTAACGATCATCAATAGTAGTTCAACAGCAGTCATGGCAAGAGCTTCGCTCTCAGACGACAGACATATGACAACAGCAAAAGCCTCGGGTGTGCGGCGGCTGTGCTAGCAAAGGTAATAGGTGTTGAGTGACTATGTCTGCGCACAGGGATAGCAGCAATTACAGCGACAACGACGGCAGCAAATCTTCGGCTGTCACCGTCAACGCGCGCGTTTCAACTGCTTTTAACAGCGCCGACGTCAGCGACAACGGCAGTGCGTTACACCATTTGTCTTCGTTTATAAGAAATGCGTGTTCAATCACCCAGACATTTCATTCTCCGAAAAGACTAAAAATTATAAATAAATAATTATTTCCTTACATTAAAAACATGAAAGTCCAAAATATTAGATATGTCAATATAATTAAGTGTATCATCTCTCCTGGAAAGCAAAGATAAATAAAAAATCTATTTCATAACAAAATATTTCAATTCCTAGCTACACTGGTCTGAATTTTATTAATTATCAATTAATATTCATCAAATTATGATCAAACTTAAGTTAGGATAAAATGTGAACGTCTAAAATAACTTTCGGTTAGAGGGCGCTGTACCTCTACTTCTTCCCCCACCTGGCGCCAACTATCTCAAGCTATATAATTCCATAATACCAAAAACCGGTTTAAAATCCATGAATTGTCTCTCATCTACTACTCTCTGCTTGGCCTAGATATTTGTTCTCAGTTATTCTAGGCATTTCAAAAACAAAGTTATTTCCCGTGTAAAAGTCACAATAATTTTTTTCCCTTATTCTATTCAATCTGGATTTTAACTGTTGCTAAATCCGTCCAGTGATATACAAGAGGCAAGAAAATCTACCTGCTTGTGGATTTAGACTTTTATGACACCTCATGCCAATTTAACTATTTTGTTTACAAAGTTTTTCCGATCTTCCAGCTTTTACAGCAGAAACAATCAGACATGAAAGATAATGCCGGGCCAACTGGTTTAACCGTGCAATAAAGGAAATAAAGATTGGGGGAGATGTCTCCTTTCAACTTGAAAAATATTTCCGACTATTTCTTGCAGAAGCCGGTTCTGTGAGTGACTGTTTTGAATAAACTGAAAGGTATGCTCTTGCTGCAGATTCTAAGAAAGAAGAAATACCTTGGTATTGTTAAAAGTTTCCGTCGTTAACAACAAAATAGAATTTCAGAACTGGTCTAATTGTCCTCACTTCTTTCATTAAAGGAATAGAGCAATAAGATCAATTTCTTACCAAATAAAATTCAAGTTTTCACGTTAGTCTTTCAGTAGCAGTTTTATCTTCATACAAATGTCAATCGACTAACAATTGTGTTTACGTTCAATGCAAAATCAGTGTTGTATATACCAAGTTATGCGTCTGACACTACGAGTGTAACTTCAATCGACGCATGCGCTTGCAAATCAAATTGTAAACTTACATTCATGTTGGGTAATTTAAAATGTTTAATCAATAAAATAGTAATTTCATGTGTTATCATCGTCTGCTATCATTTATTGTATAAACTCATAAAAATAATGACGCAGGTACCGTGTACATAAAAAGTCAACCTAATAAGATTCAGGTAAGTGTTTGAAGAATGCATGTAATAATCTTTTATATATAAAATCAACTTAAAAATAATCCTTACACATACATAAAATGCTGTTAAATTAATCGGTAAAGCATGCAACGTTCACAGTAACGCATGCAAGGCAGGCAAGTATGAAAAGCCGGCCTATTTTTTTCGGTCAATTTATACCCATCTGACTACTCCACTAGTCTACCTCTAATATTGGTTTTAGATCCTGTATTTATCATTGCTCTGTGGGTGGTATAGACGTGAATGTATTAGAAAGATTCCTTGAGAACGATACCACCTAGTAAAATCCCAACTGGAAAACGGTGGACCATTGTCCGAGACTATTACCATCTGTAATCTTAAATAATTAAATATACTTTGTTTTTTTATAGATTCTTCTGCTGAAGTACTTTTCACTGACATTGTTTGAACCCTTTAAAAGAAACTGCGTATGAATGAAAGATATTTACATCCACCAAATTAAAAAAAACAATATGGATTCATTGAAATTGATATTGTGCCTGCTGCCATTTGGGGAAATGTACATCTGGTTGTTGTCGATGTTGTTTAGGAATGTTTCGAACTGGTTATGCATTTGGGGCCACCAATAATGGGCTCTAAGGAGTTGTTTCAAATGAGTTATACCTAAATGATGTGTATGTAACGACTGAAGTAGAATCATTCTCATGTTGGAAGGTACTATTAATTGTTTACCTTGAAATAAATAATTGTTGAACACATTTATTTCAGCTCGATTTTTAAAGTAACATTTATATGTATTTTCCTGATACTTCTGTGGTGAGCGGGAAGGCCAACCATTTATTTCCAGTCAAAAATTTGTTTTAATATTGGATCATTTTGAATCTCTTCTTGAATATTAGATAGTTGGGGTGCATCTTCTCTAACATTTAAAACATATAATTGTGAACTATCAGCATCTCCGGTTGTATCTTCAGAACGTAGCCTAGATAACCAATCGGCCATTTGAACCTTTTTATTATATATGATCTTGTATGTGTACCCTGATAAAAACAATGACCATCTCACTAATCTTGGATGGGCAGAAGATGATATAGGTTTCTCTTCCCCGAAGATCAAAGTTACAGGTATAGTATCTGTTAAAACAGTAAAAGATCTTCCATAGAGATATTTGTGATATTTACCTACTCCATATACTAGTGCCAAAGCCTCTTTTTCAAAACGTTTCGCTGAAGCACACGCAACAGTATTCAATCCTCCTTCCGAGTTTTTATTGCATAACTGCACTCCTACTCCATATAGACTGGGTCGGTGATGAGAAAAACTTCCTGATTTGAGTTGAAAAAATATACCTTATTGCTTTTAACTATTAATTCTTTTACCTCATCAAATTGTTTTTGATGCAACTCAGACCAGTTCCACTTAACTTACCTTTTAGCAAATCATGTAATAAATGCAAGTGGTTGGTTAAATGCGATACATGTTTATGATAATACATCACCATACTTTAGAACGATTGTAGCTGCCTCACTTTTAATGGTGCAGGGCAATCCAGAATTGTCTTTTGATGTTTCTCCAAATATTTTACTCCTTTCTCAGAAATAGTATGATCCAGATGTTCTACGGTTTTAGAAAAAAAAATTGCTTTTAACTTTAATATTGCGACTCCTAAATCTCTCTATCACTGTACAAGTATTTTTATATCATTCCTTTAAGATTTTTCAACCAATTATCACGTCGTCTAAGAATGCTTGCGCATATGGCAGTTCAGTTTATGTACTATCCATGAAACGCTGAAAAATGAAAGATGTTGCTGATAATTCAAATGGGAGACGTTTATTTTTGTATAACCACCAAGGGGTATTTAAGACTAATAATCTCTATAACTCCTTATCTAATTGTAGATAAGCTTGATTGAGGTCTAGTACTACAAAACTGCTCACCCCTTGTAATTTTGCTAATATGTCTTCTAATGTTGGTAATGTTTTAACCCATTTATTCACAGTAACTTTAAAATAGGAGCAGATTCTAATTTCAGCACCTTGTGTTTTTTTAGTACTACAGCTATTGGAGTTGCCCAATCAAGAATAAGTAGTTGGTGAGATAATCCCTTGCTGCTGTAGTTTTTCCAAACTCTCTTTAACATTTTGCTCCAAGCTATATAAGATTCTATAAAATTTCCTAAATACTGGAACTGCATTAGAATAAATCGAAACATGCTCTTTATAATATTTTACTGGTTTTAGAATGCTATCATTGAAAACATTTGCGTATTTGTGTAATATAATTTATCTCTATAGGCTGCACAACTTTCTGCATTTAGTATCATTTTTATATCTACATTATTTTTATTTGTAAAAAATTATCTCCAATTAGGCCATAATATTTCCATGCCTGTTCTTCCGAATAACGTATGTCTTAATTTATCATTCACTATATAGAAAGTTAAGTTCACTATTTGATTATCTACATGACTCTGCAATGTAATTGACCCTGATGTCCATTCGCTATTTGAAGAATTATGTAGTCTGCTCTTAATGACAATTCGTATTGTAGAGACTCTAGAACCTTAAGTGTGATTAAATTCACAGAGCCCCTGGATCCACTTCCGCCATTACTACTTTGTCATTAATCTTAAGTTGCTTATAACATGATGTCACATTTACTAAGGACAAATGTTTGAATTCTAATGTCGTAGTTATGCTTAGTCTCGTATCCATACTCTCCTTATATTTTTCTGTACTCCATTGTGATTTGACCAATATTATCTTATTGTTCATAAAAGCATGCAATTTATTTGACCAGTCATTTATATATTTTTATTTTCCATTCTTTTAATTTAAGGCTAATACTGTTTTTAATATCACGCATGCGCTGAGTATGCCACCCTTTATATATATTTCATTATTAGTTTTCATGTTCTGTAACGCATTAGTTTTTAACAATGAGACTGCCATGTTCCTTTAACGATATCTCTTCCAATAATACTACTAATAAAATCCATGCAGATCCGATTTTCTCGTCGCCAATCTGTTAATAGTTGACCTTAATTTTTAAAAGTACTAGATGGCATAGCATCTAATAATAATTATATAACTGCGAATACTAGAACTTAGTATAAATCCTATACGTACCATCCAATGAATCAGAGACTTACCTTTATTCAAAAATCCTTTCATCTGATAATTCATGTATTCCGATTTTGAATCAACATAGATATTCATCATAAAACAGGTCATATTTTCACAGTAAGATTTATAGTAATTTTCCTTACGAATTTCTTCATATAATAACAGATACTAATTTATCAAAACTTCATATTTTGTTTAATAAACTTTGATCAACAATTTCGATGATTAGAACGTTAAAATCTGTTAAAAATCTTAAATATTTCATTTTCCATTGTTTAAAACTTTAAACAATGCCCGCTAATAAAATCATTTGAATTAAATTAGAAATACATTGTTCTAAATTGTTAAATCCATGATATTAAATCTAAAACACCAAATCACTGTCCTAACAGGTGGGTTGCAATATTCAATACACCTGTATATCAACAGACGTCGGGGTAGCTGAGAGCTTAGAGTACTCGCTTTCTGTGCGCGTGGTCACGGGTTCAAATCCCGCCTGTGTCAATCAAACGCAGTAGTTCGGAACCCATTTACCAAAACTGTAGGTCCCGTCCTTAGAAGCTCACCAACTCGTTTGGAACGTTAATAACAATTCACTCACTTACCTCTATATTAAATATGAGTGATTTTTATTCTTTATTTACATTATGCGGGCAGCTATAGGCTAAACTTGTCGTATATTTGAGAGATGGTATTCGTCGTTAATGCATAGCGGCAAGGGTGTTACTATACTGCTATTCTAACTAACTCTAAGGCTTATGGAACTTTCAAGTTCATCGCCGCAGTAACAATCGTTCGGTATTTGATTCTATCCTGGGCAACATCATTTTCTTCACGAACATCTAACTCTCGAAAACCCCTTGTAACATCGTCAACTCAACGATGTTTCGGGGTTCCCAACGGTCTTTTTCTGGCTTACTAACCACGATGAACAATAATATTAGTTCTCTGCTATCCGAGCTATGGCCTGCCCATTTCGTCATCGTAATTTCATTATTCTAATAATGTCGGATTAATCATGCTGTTTGTGGTGTTCTTCATTATACAGCCTCTTTCAATCTCTGGCCGTCTCGTCCCGAATATCTTCCTTAAAACTGTACTGGGATTCGCCAAATGGAATTGCAAGAAGCCCTGGAAAACGTCGGTCAGTGTGGTGGGAGTAGAGCTCGAACTTGCGTGCCTTCCCACTGATAATCGAAGCTCAGTGGAAATATGAGTTATGAATACATGCGGAAAGTAATGCATATTTGTGAAGCTCTTGTAATACATAAAAGGTAGTTCATCCGTAAGATGATTACACAAGTTATATTGCCTTAAATGTTAAATAATCTATTAGTGTTTTTCTTTGATGTTTTAAGATCTGCCCCACAGTTAATAATAATAAGTTCGCTAGAAACATATAACTGTAGAGTTTTATTGTACTTTAACTTGCTAAAATTGGAAACGAACTTCATATTTAGGCTTCCATTTATGACAGATACATATATTCTGATTATGAAGATAGGCTATAGCTTTTACTGTAAAATTTCGAAGAAATTAGAAACTTGTAATTAAAGTTTCAGCTTTTATACTGACAAATGGGTTACATGTTAGATTTCAATCAATGGTTTATTTAGTGAGTAAGTGAGGCAAGTAGTTTCTAGATTCCTTCAACATCATTGTTACCAACCAAATCTTGGAGAACTTTTCTCATATAAATAAAACTCTATCGTTGAGAAATTTCTCTTATGACTAGTAGTTAAGGTACCCAAGAAAAGTATCTAAAATTCAGGTACTAGGTACAGCATAAGAGTACCTACACTGTAAAAGTAGAAACACGAAATTGATGAATGTTACTCCGCTTTATATAGAAACAAAAGTCGAAAATTAGCGTTTTGTTGTATTTACTCTTAAATGTGGATATAGTGTAAGCCCTTTAGTGGAAAGACTGGTAACCTTAACTAGATTTTAAAGTTTAACATTTTCTTTGTAATTGCTTAACGTTAAGTGAAAATTGGCTGAAACTGGCCAAAGTGTTTCGTCGGTGAACGTTCAACTTATTTTACGCTTAAAATTCGGTCATTTTCTGATCAAAGTGTAAGCTGAACTGGCCGTTTTGAGATTACGTACTTTTGGGGATGAAGTTTAAGCCTTGGTTGGATATTTTATAATCCAGTAACAGGAGTAAAGTTACTTGCTTGCACTGAATGCTTATATTGCTTTTACACTGTGAACAGTAAACAGTTGACTGGTGGATCGAGAAAGACATGATTGCTTTGGTGGAAAGAGGAATTAAGAGGGGTGTAAATCTTTACACAGTATCAAACGTATCTCTCTTTTTTTCTCCAGACATTCCTCGTAGTAAAATCTACAACATGTTAATCATTAACCTCCTACGCAGTAAAAATCCTAGCTATGAATATAACTCGGAAAGCCACAAACACAAACTGCCTTCGTAGCTAGAGAGAACTAGTCCGGACCCGCTACGGCGAAGACGTCTGGTTTTGAGCTCTGTGTTACAGAGTAGTGGTGACTAGTGGACACAAGCAAGTGAGCGAACGTCTACAGTTGAATTGGAATCTTTGGTAATATATCTTACCTATTAATATTACAAGTATAAGTGATGGCATGTAGGCCAAGTGCTATAGTGCAACGAATTAATACTCTACGAGTGGATTTAGGACAATTACAAACGAAACTCAGTTTTGAAAACTTATATGAAGCAATCAAGAGAAACTTATATTTGAACCCGGAAGACATTTTGTCTACTGAATCAGATTCTTACTATCGTTCATGTTTTGTTAAAGTGGTGTCTCAGATCGTCCTTTGAAATTGAGTGCCGGAACAATTACTTATGTGAACAAAAATGAACGCATAATACTTCCCGTAACTTTGGATCTGAGTGAAACTACCGTTATTTCTTGCTGGAATATTCCGCTCGAGGTTTCAAATGATACCGTGACGAGTATTTTCAATCAGTACGGTACAGTGTCTCGAGTATCTAAGATATTTTTCCCCGTTAACTCAATTCTCCCAAACAATTATCCCAAAAAGACTCGTTCATTTTTACGAGCTAAAAGCCAAGTACCACAGTACATGTCAATTTTCAATTTCAAAGTTCGAACACGAATACAACAATCTATCGTGAACCAAACTGAATTAGCAACAACAGATAACCTGCGGCAAGACAATCCTCTAAGGCAGACTCCGAGTGGCGAGAAGCCCATCGAATTTAATTTTGACACTTTTCCACTTCTATCTACTCAACGTCAGAGGCAAATTTCTGACAAACAAGACCACTTTGGCAACCCTGATACTTAAAGTGCAATCATCCCGGAGCAAGGTCATACACCAGCTGGCAACTCCAAGCAGGAGGGAGGGGGAAGTGATAGGCAGGACGAGGTTACGGCCGAGATTATTATAACTACAACGCAGGTACAAACAACCACTCCAAGAGCTTCTATACCTCCCACTGTGCTAGAAGTACGACAATATTCAACCCGACTTAGTTACGGATAATATATCTACTACCGAAGGAAGTGTTTTACAGGAAGTGGCTGTTTCTCCCGCTAACGTGAGTGGGAGTAGTGTTACACTCAGTGTTTCGCTAAGTTCGTCCACAGGCGATTTTTTAGTGGCAACGAATGTGAAGAGGAGAGGGAATTTTTGTCCCCATCCTCTTCTGACGAAACTCTAGAAGTAATCAAACAGAAAGGTGGTAAACGTCAACGCACGAAAACAACCGGTAAGTCGGTGTTGTCACCCTCCAAACTTCGTCAAAAAAAGTCGAAAGCAGCCCATCTGCGAACAAAACAGTGTGGTCAAGATATTGGCGGGGCTAAAGCAGTAAGTGTCAAAGTAACATCTCAACCAACCAGCCGAGATCGTCACAGTGCAAGTAGCCGTAAGTACAGACATCCCCTGTGATCTACTACGCCAGGAAAGGTGCGTACCAACATTTTCATTTATCTAATATAAACTTATCGACATCTTCACCATGTTACGAATACAAACTCTTTTCGTGTTTTTGTTAGTGATTAACTTTTCCATGAGTGCAGGCCCGCACACATTAAAGGCATGTAGTTTTAATGTTAATAAGGCCATCCATGCGGTAAAAGTGGCAAAGGTTAGGCGAGTGCTTAATAAACAGTTATCCATATTGCAGCTTTACAAGAGACGCACGTTAACACATGGAAAATTGACAATTACGATACCATCGATAACTATAATAATGATACTCAAGCTGGGATATCATTATTAGTGAGACAGGATCTACCATACAGTAATCTTTTTTTACACGAAAGTGGACGATTTATCTCAGTCAAAGTGCAACAACTTGTGATAATAGCAGTTTTTGCTAAAAGTGGCTCCCAACACAGTGTAGAACGCGAGAACATTTTTTACAATTTATTAAGCGCTGAGCTACAAAAATACCATAATTTTCCAACTATTGTATAGTGCGCACAGCGTAGGATGACAGTTTGTTTACAAGCAATATTGCAGATGCGAGTTTCAAACTATCAGTCTTCTTTCTCGCCTGGCCATTGGGTTTCACAACGCTTGGTAGGAGTAACTCTATGGATATGTATTTACACAAACAAACCAGCAAAGGCTCAGTGGCTTGCGTTGTTGTCATTGTAAGCGTCAAATAGCCACAGCACGGGTTAAAAACAAATTGATTGACCCTCAATGCGAGTCTGAAAGGAGACAGAGCAGACGAAACATTTCTCGATAACTCATAAATCTGATACACCAACGTTTCTTTCTTATGAGGTGAAAGTGTTGCAAACCGTTGATATGAAACATTGGTCTAAATTGTCATTGGGTACGTAAGAGAGACTTGAACGTAACTTTTCCTTTTTGTATTAATTTTGCAGGGTTTTCTTCATCTTTCTGTGGTGATATTATTCGTTTCTGGGTGTGTGTGGATATTTTATAAACTTCTCGTGGTGCATGAAGACTGTTTTTTTACACCTTTAGAACTTTAGGAGGGTATTTTCCGTTCTCTGAACAAGGTAATATAGCTCCGCTCACCCCCCTTAAAGAAGCACTGAAGATGTTATTAATGTTCTAAACAAGATTGTGAATTGCTAAAGGCGGGACTTATAGCTTTCGTTAAAACAGAGTTTAGAATAAATAGAGTTACAATAGACACCAGACTTTTGAACCCGGACCAACACGCACGAAAGCAAGCATGCTAACCATTCAGCCAAGCATAGACCCAAAACAACTTATGCAATAGTATGAGATAATAAATTGAATTTTCAAAGTGTTGGAATGATCGATAATGGTGATTTGTTTTCACTATCAACGCTTTCTCTCTAAATGGGTGTATTATTTATAATTCCGTCCTTTTTATCGAAAGAAAAGAAATTTAATTTTTGAATTTTTATGGCTTTTAGGTATATAAGGCTCAGGTCGGGAAAAGGGTAGGGGAAAGGATGCGGGATGGTGTCTATATTAAAGTTGCCATTCCGGCAATTGCCTGATGTGATTCAGTAAAAACCCTGGAAACCCCCAGTCAGGATGGTGGGCCGCTGGGATCTAACCCATGACCTTAGGAATCTTGCGCCTACACTCTACCACTGAGCTACGGCGACTCGGTGTTGAAAGAAAAGGAGAAATGAGGCGAAGTTGATAGCAGCTTGAAAGAAAACATACAGTATAAGCAACATAAACCTCATTACATTACGAGAAAAAGAAGGCCTGTTGACGTGATCACTTTGAAAATATATGTGCTATGTATTTTAGTTATTAAAATGCCTTTTAGTTATTACGTTCATTTGATACACATAATATATGGATTATTGATTCAAATTAATGTTAAATGAAACCCACACGCTAAACGCCCGATTATCCAAGCAAATGACGGAGCAGTTGACATAACCGAGAAAAGCTGTTGATCCATTTCTTTTTTTATTTAAGGTCTTTAGGCAACTTTGGCGCAGGCCAAACGAGTGATGAGAGAATTGGTGGAATGAAGAAAGTGGGTTGAAATGGGAGAAACCCGAGAAAACCCACGTACACAGTGTTGGTCCACCACAAAAACTACGTGGTATAAGCCGGGATCGAACGGAAGACACCAAGCGCCAGAAATCAAAGCTCTATAACTAAACCACGGCGACCCCCGGGCCAATGCACAACATTGTTTCTACACAGCATTAATATATCATAACTTCCCTTTAACGTAAATCTATTTTCTAAACAGTGAAATCAGTTTCTTTAAACATACAGCGTACCACAGATCAGATTCTTTAAACATACAGCGTACCACAGATTAACTTGTACCATAAACCTATCTAATTCCCAATCTGTTACTGCTATCCGTGTTTTGATCTGTGTCAAATTAAGTGAGTTGGAACCACTGCGCCAGCGAAAGGACTGTTGTCCAAAGTTCAGTGAGAGACAGAGGCGGAGAGTTGGTGTGCAGGTTCGCTGACTGAAATGTATTACCAAAACATTCTTTCATGCTATCTTGCGCAAGCTATACTAGCAGATGTTAATACTATCAGACTTGCCATAGATAGTGTAACGGGTAGGAATATTAGTACAGCTTTACAAAATAAAGTCCAAGAATATAATCTAATAGATATTTGGCAGGCATTACGGCCTGGTCAGCCTGGCCACACCTATTTCTACCCGAAAGGAAGCTCGCGCATAGATATCATTTATGTATCAAATCATTTTAGAGGCAACATACAAAATGTGGACTTGGAAAGGCTCATAATTTCTGATCATCTGTGTCGCTTCTTTGCGCGGGTCGATATCGACCCATCTATTTTGTAAATATACTTGGAAATGTAATGAATCGCATTTAGATAACCAAGAGTATGTATTGTTAGTTCATAATATATGGCAATATTATTTAACAAAACCACAGATGCAAACAAGTTTACAGCGCTGGTGGGTAAATTTAAAAAACAAGCTTAGATTTGAAACAAAATTTCCGTAAACAATTATATCATGAACAAAAATACCAGTTTCAGTATTATTTTGCAAGGTTGGCCCATTATCAGGCCTTGGTGCAAGCGGACATAAAGTGGCTTGTACACGTAAAACAAGCGCAAAGTGTGCTTCGAAAATTACAGAATAGACAGCTACAAGGTTATATTACAAGGTCTAAGTTGAAACAATTAGGGGTGATGGAGGAACCCCTCTACCCCCATATCCTTAATGAAAGGAAAAGAGCCAAATTAAAACTCATCAATAGTTATATAACCAATACAGGTTTGGAAGTCCAGGGTCAGAAAATATATCATAATATTCGACAGGATTATAAAGCATTTTTTCAGCAAAAAGGCTCCAATCATGCTGATTTTCTGTAGCAAGTGCCGCACTGGCATCGGCTTTCCCACACAGCAGCTAATGCGTTGGAGCAACCCTTCACTTCTGAGGAGATATTAGTAGCGCTGCAAAGTATGAAACAAGGCACGTCCCCTGGGGAGGACGGTTTCGGGGTAAAATGGTATCTCAAATTTCATAAATTAATTATTCCGGTTCTCACACGAATGTATAATGCTTTTTTACACGATCAGCCTATCAATCAGTCCTTTTCTGCAACTTTAGCTATCCTTATTCCTAAAAAAAACTGCGCAAAAGTATCACTTAATTTCTTTACTCAATGTGGACTATAAAATCTTAGATAAAGCTTTGATGTTAAGATTTCAGCCACATATGCAAGACTTATTGGACGATAGTCAAGGAGGCGTGGCTCACACCCGCCCCATACAGGTCATGCTTGCCGACTTAAGAGAGCTCATTCATGTTTATAAATTTCAAGGTCTGCCCGATTTTGTAGTCATGTCAACCGATTTCAAAAATGCTTTTTCCACAGTAAACATTCAATTTTTAACCCAAGTTTTGCGGCACATGAAGTTTCCTAACGGTATTCTTACCTTACTCAATAATCTTTTCAAAATCCACACTCTTAAACTACAGGTCAATCGAAGATTGCTATCCGGATTCCGTATGGAGAGAGGTTTAAACCAGGGCTCTAGTCTGTCGCCCCACCTCTTCATTCTAGCTTTGACACCTGTAATTCAAATGGTCAAATCCTACCTGACCGGCATGACCTATCGTCAAACTGCTCTAAAGGCGCTAGTCTACATGGACGATGCCATCTGGATAGCGCGAGACGAACATGAAATGAAAAAGGTCCTAGAACTTTTGGACGCCTTCCGCCTAGCCTCCAACATTGAAATCAACCCTCACGAAACGCAAATATTATTAATGCCTAATGTTCATAAGGATACGTACCAACAACATGGCACAGCAGTTTCATCTCTTGATTACTTAGGAATTCGATGGGCTCCCACCATTCAACAAACGATTGACCTGAACTCACAACGCCTGACACAAAGAATCATTGGTGAATTAAAAAAAATATATGGGCAGTTTCCACACCCTTTTGGCACGAGCACAATTCGTTAATATTTAAATATTAAGTCAAGCAACTCATGTCATGCAAATATTACCAGTAAACAAAAAGTCACAGGCATTAATTAGTCAATGGATCAGTTATTTTCTCTGGTATACACATATTTTCCGCATTCACCGCAGTACTTGTCATTTAGCGTTGCAGGATGGCGACTTAAATCTTAGGGACTTTGTCACCCAAGGAGCTGCATTACGGTTACATCCAACTGTTCAAATACTTAGCCATTTTCACAGTTCCTTTTCAAGACAGGTCATTTAATCAGTTTGCCAATACATAGATCGAACAATACCTCCCAATATCCAAGAGTGGAAAACTATTATACCATATATTACTGATATTTTATGTGACATCACTTATATGCTCAACTACCACCTACCAATTGATGAATGGACAGTCAAGGTATTTTATAGTTATTTAAGAACAACAAGCCAACCCATCCTACCATTCGTACAACGTACTCATATGGAGGAGGACTGGTCTGCTATCTGGCAAAATATGAGTGAAATTAGACGCCTGCCTTTTTTACATAATTTAGGTTTTCAACTCATTCATCAGATCTGGCCCGATAAGACACGCTTATGTCAGAAGCGTATAATTAATAGTGATTTATGTGTTCTATGTCAACAACCGGACAGCTTAAAGCATCAAATATCAGAGTGTACCACAAAAATCAATTGTTGCATGCAGTACAAAATAATTATGAACCGATTTACTCCAGGTTTTTTCACACGTTTACTACTGAGCAGATCATCTACTATCCGGCATTCCGAGTTTTTCCAAGGGCAAAAAGGCGCATCATGTACTGGATTACCATCCAAACAATTTATATCTTATTGTATCAACGGCATGTCACTGATATCTGTTAGAGCAATTTCAATATATGGAAATCGAAAAAAAAGATAAGTTATATGGCAATTATTATATCGCCATTTACATATATATATATATAATATTCAGTCGTTTTCTATCCACTGCTGGATGAAGGCATCCCCCTTTTCTTTCCACATATCTCCGTCTGCTGATATCCTCATCCATGTAGCTCCTGAAAAACGTTTGATTTCATCTACCCATCTTACATTTAGACGTCGTCTCGGTCGTTTCTTTTCTTTAGGAATCCACTCTAGTACATTTGTCGTCCACCTTCCATCTGTTCGTCTAGCTATGTGACCGGCAAATTTCCACATCAGCTTCTTCGCAGTCTTGATTACATCCTCTATCTTTGTTTGTGCGCGAATCCATTCATTTCTCTTCCTGTCCCTCCTGGTTATTCCTAACATGCACCTCTCCATTGCTCTTTGTGTGACTCTCAATTTTTGAGTCGTTTGCGCATTCAATGTCCAAGTTTCGCAGCCGTACATCGTTACAGGTAAGACACATTGATTATAAACTTTACGCTTCAGACACATTGGTAGTTTGCTTTTGAAAATAAAGTGTAGTCTTCCAAACGAACTCCACGCCATTTTACATCTTCTATTTATTTCATCAGTCAACTTTGCATTCGATGTTTTAAGCTAGCCTAGGTAAACATACTCATCAACTATGCCTATTGTCTCTCCGTTAATCTTCACTTCCTTCTTTGCAGCATGTTGGTTGTACATTACTTTTGTTTTACTTAAGTTCATTTTAAGGCCTATTTTCGAACTCTCGTTACTCAGTTCTTCCATTCTGGTTTGTAGTTCATCTGCACTTGAAGCAAACAGGACTATATCATCAGCGAACCGTAGGTGAAGAAGATATTCGCCATTACTTTTAATTCCAACTTCATCCCAGTTTAAACTTTGGAACACTCTCTCCAGAACAACACAAAACAGTTTTGGAGAAATTGAATCTCCTTGCCTTACCCCTTTTCCAACTTTAAATTTTTCACTGTCTTGATGCAGTCTAATGACAGAAGTGGCAATCGAGTAAATGTTTCGCAGTAACTTGATGTATGTACTTTCGATGCTTTGATGTTCAAGTGATTTAAGTACTGCTGACAAGGAGACCGAATCGAAAGCTTTTTCAAAATCTATGAATCCCAAACATAGTGGAAGTTCATATTCATTAGCCCTTTCCATAACTTCATTCAATGTTTGTATGTGCTCCATTGTGCTAAATCCACAACGAAATCCGGCTTGTTCCCTTCCCTGGTTAAAATCTAAGTCTCGTTCAATACGATTCAAAATAACTTTGGTGAACATTTTGTATAGGACTGACAGTAAACTAATTGGTCTGTAGTTTTCTACGCGTTCTTTGTCCCCTTTCTTGTACAACAAAATGATAACGGCATTGTTCCAACTTGAGGGTATTTCTCTCTTCCTCAGGCACATCGAGAATAATTTAGCAAGTTCCTCTTTCATGTTTTCACCTCCCCATTTAAACATCTCTGCTGTGAGTCCATCTTCTCCTGATGATTTTCCGTTCTTCATCCGTCGAAGTACTTTATCCACTTCTTCTTTCATTACGTCTGGGACTTCTACATCATTTTCTTCTAAGTCTTCATTTCCTAGCTCTTCCTCGGAGTAGTACAGTTCTGTGTAGAAATTTTCAAATATGTTTATAATTTCATCCTTATTTCGTGTTACGGTCCCGTCTGGTCTCTTAACTGCAATTATTTGCTTTCTCTCTATTATGAGCTGCTGTTAGGCTTTCTTCAAACTCTTGTTTTCCACGATTGTATTTCTAATAAGATTTTCGTTATATATATAGAAAGTAGCTAAGTGGCGAGATCATTTGATCAGTGTGCTAGTTTACCCTGGATCGAAACCCGACCACCTGAACTTTTTTCTTTTCTTTTTTTTTAAATTTTAAAGGAACATTACATTTTCTTCCTTTCTACTTTCAAAAAATGTTCTGCTTCAATGAAATACGTTGGAAAACACATATATGCGCATTTTGAAATTTTACAGAGAGTAAAACGTTCAACCGAAAACTGGCTGAATGTAGGTTAATCAAGAAAGTGGAGGTAGCTCAGCTGCCTCCATTTTTTGGATGAACGTTGTGTTTCCTATTTTTATAGCGTAATTACAGTTACTAGGTTCTGCAACTGAAATGTACCTAGGTACACGTTTTAGGTACATGTTTTGTACCTAGGTACTACGCAACACTACGCATGGAAATAGGTTTAGTGGGTCTACCCAGCAAAATTACTTTCTCTCTCATTCTCATAAACCTTCTCAAACTAGGGGAGTTCTGAATTCTGACTTCGAAATCTGAATTCTGGAATAAAAATGCCAATTTTTCTGATTCCGGAATTTCGGAATTCTGAAATCTAGTTATCGGACTTCGAATCATATTCCAACTTTCGAATTAAAGTACACAAGACTAGAGAAAAATTTACGGTTTAGTTCGCCAACTTGTAGTCGAGGGGTCTCGGGTTCAATTCTAGGGTGAAATACGTCAAACGTAGTGTTTGGATACGTAGTCTAAAATAGCATCTTGGATACTCGCCAAAGAGACTCTAAAGTCACAAAATTTTAAGAGACCGTTGTTCCAAGTATTGATTTGAAGAATTGGTGGGAAAGAAAATATACAAAACAGTGCGTTCTTTAAAAATTAAAAATTGACAAGAAAACTATTCGTCACTAATGTCACTTATATTCTGAAACTTGAGAGAGAGTTTTACATATTGGCGCCGAAGATCGGGAAAAGCGACAAGAGAAATTTCTCAATCTCAATTTCTACTTACTAATCTTTTATGTTCAACCGCGATCTTCTACTGCCCAACACAATAAACCTGGAAACTTCTTCCCTTAAAGTGATTTTCTTTTGAAAGCTATGACTCTGAAATGTAAACTATAATGCTCTACCAAGAAATTATTTTCAGAGGAAGATATCAGTGTCTCAAAAAGAAAAGTATTGGGTTCAATGCTTGAGGTATCAATCGACATCGATACAGTGCAAGTGTCGAAGGTATCGGGGACCTATCTCTCAATAAGTTCTGTCCCAACTGCAAAAAAACTATAACAAGTAAAATACGCGCAGGAAAATGAAAATGTTTTGCGAAATAAAAGAACGATAAGTGACAATCAATTGGGAACAACATTTATTCAAAATGGTTTCCTCTTGCCTGGGTACAGGCTCGTAAACGATGCGGCCAATCATCAATGGCAGCACGCACCACATTCATGTCTATGTTAGCCACTGCTTTCACTATAGCAGTTTTCAAGCGGTGCAAAGCTATGTGAGGTTGAGAACACACCTCCTTCTCCAAGTAGGACCAGATTTTGTAGTCAAGAGGATTTAAGTCTGGACTGGACGACGGCCATTCTTCGGTGGTGATGAACGCAATGTTGTTGCGACGAAACCACTCCTGAGTCGATTTCACCTTGTGATCTGGTGCTGAGTCCTGTTGGAACACCCAAGGCTTATTTTTGAACAGAGTGTTGCCAAGAGGTTTTACCACCTTGTCGAGAATGTCCTTCTGGTACACTTTGGCACCTGTTTTGACACCTTTTTGGCAAAAATGGATTTCAGTGGGGCCCCAGTACGACACACCCAGCCAAACCATCACTGATGCGGGGCGATGACCTCGCTTTACTCGGGGAACTTGTTCACATGCTGCAGCACTGGTTGTAGCATACACACTATCATTCTGGTGGTTGAAGTGCTCTTCAACAGGGAAAATATTCTCATCTGTAAACTAGATGTGTCGATACTTGTTATCCGCGTACTGCTACAGGAGCAACTTTGATCTCTCATTGCATTCTCATCAAGCGCTGATTTAATCGATGGCTTGTCCTTCTGCGATAGGATGCAGTCCTAGGTATTCATTGATCCCCCTTTTCATTGATGATCGCGATATGTTCATTTGCAGGGCCATGAGTTTCTGCTTAAGGAATGGATTTCGGGCGATTCGTGCCTTCACTGCCTTAACGACAGCTGGTGTCCTAACCGGGCGAGGTCTACCAGCGCGAGGCTTATCCTCGATAGACGATGTTTCATTATATTGCTATGGTGCGATAAACAAATTTTTGTGTTATGTTCAGTTTCCGCAGTAACTTAAAGATAGTCATCGTATGGTGTCCGCACTTGTGTAAAGCCAGAACTGCGATACGATCCTTTTTCTTTCCCCATTCCATCTTCACTCTGCAAGAAACAAAGGGGAAAACAATGGTGTTGTAAGTTCAACCAACAGTACCGTTTTACATCAATGCTAGGGTATTTTTATACATCATTCCTAATTACTGGAATTTTTCGAACAAGTTTGGGACAGAACTTATGACCCGACTAGGTATATAATTTGGTAGGCTGCTGGAAGAATTTTCTTAGGGGTATTTGTTACCTTTACAGCAAAAAAAAATTACTGTGAACTCAGCATTTGTGATGAACTTTGAATTATTAACAGAACGTCACATTGAACCAATTTTCACATTTGAACTCTTCTACACTTATAAGAACTTACTTGTTAGACTGAAAATATTTTGGGGGAAGGGCTAAGTCCACCCCAATGCCACCTTTCCGCCACTCATGTCAATATGACTATAATACACTTGACTACTCTTTTGTTATGCGGTAATACGTACAAGTGATTTATATTATACGATACTGCAAATATGTTTAAACCTTATAGTCGTATTATTATAGCAACACAAAACTACATTTGGGTTCTATCAAGTTACTCAGAGAGGTATCAAGAAGTTGATGTCGGGAAGGGTCCAAGGTGTGTCTGGGCATGAAATGCATATATAAAATTACACCTGAAGTTATACTATTTTCCCATAAAACTCTGACAAGTAACACAATTTCAAGTAGACACTAGGATCTAGAAGAGATATACATAATCAAAATCAGCAGCTGAACACTGGATTACTTTTCATTAATCCGGCCTGTATCATTGTTTTAGGCTTGTATTCAATACACCTCCTGCATGACCTGGCATATAACAATACATCCCGGTGGATCCCAATGCATGTGAAATACCCTTTTACATTTTCCAGAGTCCCATTCGCCCCCGGGTGGGAAGAAGTTAAAAAAATCATGGCAGTAAACTAAAACTCTGTCTCATTGACGCTGGTAACCATATACCAGACTTACTTTTCAGATATTTCTTAAAACTTAATTCTCTAATTAATAATCCATTCTCTAATAAAGCAGTCCCCCCAAAAAAAAATCGATCATATGTGCTTCTTTCTTGCTTGGTCAAAGTAACTTCTTCTTTCAAAACAAGTTTCCTCAGTTTCTGCAGAAAGCCATCTCCTCTCTGAGCTTGTATTATCTTCTGTATATTCTTGATATCATTGACAAATTCATAAATACCACAGACTTTTTCTTTTTCTTTTTCTGCGAAAGGAAGTAATTCAAAAACATGTCTTTTCTCTTCCTCAAAAAAATGCACATCGTTTTTACTGAAACTGCAAGATCTCTTTTTCTCTTCTTCTTTTCTTCCTTCATCTTCTTTCCATCATAAAATTCTAACATATTCACATCCTCATTTTTACTTTAGAAATTTCTATTAACTGTCCTTCTTCGGTTTCTATTTTCAGATACCCTTCATCTTGTGCTATCTCTAATGGATAATCTCTCTCATTCATTTCGTCTCCTTTACAGTCTTCATTTTCAGTGTAATTACCAGAAATTCTGCTCAAGTAGTCCACAAATAGCCTTTCTCCAGCAATAAACTTAATAACACAGCGAAAGTGACCGATTCGATTTACCCATCTCTGAATTACTGTGGACGCATCCCTAGCAGAGATCAACGATAATAAAGGTTGGTGGTCGGTATACACAAAAGTAATAATAAGAACTTTCTAAATCTTTCCAACGAGATCAAAATGCCATAAAGTTCCCGTTTAGTCGCTCCATAACGTGATTGAGTCATATTCATCTTCTTACTACCAAAATACACCGGCCTTAATTTATTATCTTCTCCCTTCTGCGCCAGACAAAAGCCAGTACAGAATTCGGAACTGTCGACGAACAAATGGAAATCTAATCTCATATTAGGTATCATTAACGTAGGGCAATTAATTACAGCATACTTCAACTGTTCCATGGCCCTGCTACATACATCATTCCATCTAAAAGGCACGTTGCCTAGCAACCGTGTCAAAAGTAAAGTAATCTTCGCCATGGTCGGGATTCAGTGCCTCAGGAAATTAAAATATCCAAGTAAACTCATTAGTTTTTTATTTCTTTGTCTCTCAAACTGTGCTGTCATCCGGGGATTTTCATCTGTTCAAGTGTACGTCTTCTACCTTAAAGCCTAAGAACTCAAATTTTGAAACTCCGAGGGTAAGTTTCCCTGGATTTATGGATAAATTTGCCTCTCTAAACCTCTGTAGCACATACTTTAATGATTCATAATGCTCTTCAGTAGTTTCATTTCCTACCATTATGTCATCAAAGAAATGTATGGCTGTTTCAAAATATGCTTCGCCTAATACAAGCTCCATGCACTTCACCAAAGGGCGAATTTCGGGCCGCATACGGTGCCACTAGGCACTCGAACTTGCCAAAAGGTGTAATAAATAACGTATATTTACGTGATTCTTTTGCTAATGGCAAGCAATGAAAATCCTCACATATATCCATAGTGCTGTATTTTTTTTACCACCCATAAACACTAGGATAAACTGAAAGTCTTTCAAACGATAACTCTCAGGTTCCGTACGATAATCCGTCTGTCTCAAATCAACTATAATCTTGCTTGTTCCATCACGCTTCTTGTGAAGTATTGGCGCACTTAGATATTCAGACGTACTCTTACATATAATTCCTTTCTCCAGCATCTCGGAGAGTAAGCCCCACATTTAACTTCCTTTTCTTTTCTGTTAGCGGGCGTACACGTGACGAGAACGGTCGCGTGTCAGTTAGCTTGATGTAATGCTCTACAAGGGATGTCATCTTTACTTCATTAGAGAACACGTCCTCATAGCTTTAAAGTAGTTCTCTATTTTTTCTTTCCATTCCTCGTCAAAAATAGTTTTCTAATTGTTTCTAAAAATTTCCCTAACAATTTCTTGCTTCTCTTCTTCAAAAAAGTCCATTTCTCCTCTATTTTTCTTATTTTCATTCATACTGTAACATTCAACTTCTTCATCATTCTCAAATTTAAATACAAGTGAATCATCAAAATCGTGCCACCATATTCCATCTTTAATATTCATTATTATACCAGTTGCGGCTAAAACGTTCTTCCTCCTATAAGATTCCGTAACAATCCATCTACAACAATAAATTTCTGCCTTACTGAATTAACTTTATAGTGAATTGTTGCATAAATTTCCCCTGAACTATAGGTAACACTATTTGCAGTATTCAATTGGATAGAAGATTTTTTCATTACAGCTCCGCTTTCAATTCAAATTAAAGCTTCTTTTAAGTCTACCGCGTTAAAACTAGCGCCAATGTCGAGTAATATCGGTGATTCATTCCCATAAATAGTGCATTTTATTAGAGGGGTCCTGGGATCGTTCCCTCCAGAAATCTTTTTCTTGTTGCGGTCCGAGGCTAATATCCGTTTTTTGAATCAGCAAAAATTAATGATGCATTCTCTTTATTCTCATAAAAATTCCTCCTCTTTCTTGAATTCTTAGAATAAGCAACTCCTTCCTTTGCTTCCTTCCTTTCAACCTTGCCAGATGACAAATTACCAGTTACTAAAAACATTTTATGAACTTCTTCACGTCGCTCCTCTGGCAAATTCTTAACAAGCTCTGGTGTATGCAAATAACTAACAAATTTACTATATTCGCTGTTATACGGCCTATCAAACTTGTACCTTGTTGTCTGTCCCTTAAGCTCCAATAGTTATCTCCTATGTACAAACATACCTTAGCATCCCTAATGAATTCTCTACCTGTTACGATCTGGTGGTTAAGTCCAGGTAAAACATAAAAGAAAGTACGAACTTTTCTTCCCTTTACAAAATTATTCAATTGCAGTAGTTTTCCTAAAATAAGATTTACATTTTCTTTACGTAATGACACTCTTCTTCTCCGTAAAACATTACTCAAACCGTAACTCAAAATATTTATATTACTGCCAGTGTCACAGAAGCTATTCCGTGATAATCCCCTTAATCTTACAGGAATGAGAGGTTCAGGGATCTCTTTGTTTTTTTACATTTTTATTATCTTTTCCTTTTTTCTCTCTACAATGAACAGAAGAAGTTTCTCGTATATTAGAATCTCGAATCCTTGCCGTACATTGATTTTGCTCTGTGGTAAGGCTTCCGACAGCGGTAACAGACAATAGGTCTTCTGTCTGGTACCTCACCAGCTGTGTCACCCGACAAATTTCCCCCACCATTTCTCTTGAAAAAGGCCGGGTCCAGACTTAAAATGAGGTTTCGTGACCATCTCTTTGTTCGCAGCACCCTGTAAAGCGGCTAATGGGTTTGTTTGTCTGTTTCTTTCCCCATAACTGGAAGCATACAAAACATTGCCAAGAAGATGGTTTTGTATTTGTAATCCAAACTGTTCTAGTTCTTTCAGAGAAGATATTTCATTTTGAAACAAAAATGCTCGGTATTCAGGATTTAATCTTTAAATAATAAATTCAACGTTGGTCTTTTCTTCAACTTGTCCATCCTTGAATATAATTTAGACATTTTCCTAACAAATTCTGCCATCGTCTCTGAACGGTCTTGATAACTAGACTGCAAAATCTGATTTAGTTCCGTTTCATAATTAAAAGAAAAAATTCCTTGAGCAAGAGATCCCGAAAGATACTGAAGGTGGTTAATGTATCACGTTTGAAATCAAACCATAAGAATGCAGCGTCTTTCAAGCACTTCGGTAATATCTTTTGTAGTAAAAAGTAATTCATTATTTTTGCATGACATTGAAGGCTTGACTTACCATAGTTAGAATGATCCGATTTAGGTCACATATGCGCCGTTTTGTTCGATAACGTGTTGCCATTTGGAAGGTACTATCATGATGCCTCTCTCATAGAAGTCCTTGTCCCTATTGGCAAAAAAATTGAGACAGTCGATTTTCACAAGCCTCTCTTCAAGCGAATTTTTCACCAGCAAACGTGTTTGCCATGGACAGGAACAGATGGTAATCACTCGGTGCCAGGTCCGGACTATAAGGTGGATGCATAAGAACCTCCCAACCAAGCTCCCGGAGCTTCTGGCGAGTCACTATCGATGTGTGTGGCCTGGCGGAACACAATGCCTCTCCTATTGGCCAAACCTGGGCGCTTCTGTGCAATTGCTGCCTTCAGATCGTCCAATCGTTGACAGTATAGTTCCGAGTTAAGGGTTTGGCCGTAGGGGAGCAGCTCATAGTAGATAATTCCCTGCCAATCCCACCAAACACACAGCAAAACCTTCCTGGCCGTCAATCCTGACTTGGGCACCGTTTGCGCCGGCGCACCGCGCTTCGACCACGACCGTTTTCGCGTGACGTTGTAGTAAGTGATCCACTTTTCATCACCAGTCACCAACCGCTTCAGAAATGGGTCGCTTTTGTTGCGATTCAGCAGCGATTCGCAGATGGAAATTCGGTCCATGAGTTTTTTTTTGCGTTAACTCGTGTGGCACCCATACATCAAGCTTCTTTGTGTATCCAGCCTTATGCAAATGGTTCCACACGGTTTTTTGTGCAATGTTTAGCTCTTGGGCAATCGAAACAGTGCTTACATGACGGTCGGACGCGACAATGTCCATGATTTTATCGACATTTTCGACACTTGGCCTTCCAGTGCGTGGTACATCTTTGACGTCAAAATTACCGGAACGGAATCGTCGAAACCAAAATTGTGCGTGATTGGCTGTTACAGTATCAGGACCATAAACACTATTCACATTTGCAGCCACCTGGCTTGCGTTTTCGCCTTTATCGAAGAAAAACTGTAAAATATAGCGTATTTTCTCTTTGCTAGTGTCCATTTTGACGCGCGCTCACACAACACTGAGTCAACTCATCACAACTATCTGAACAGTGTTTGTAGTACGCAATCTCATCGTTTGAACGCCTTCTCGTTGAACCCGATCGGACTTATACAACGCGAGATACAGATCACTGAAGCCATCTATTGGTAAAATAATGGATTACTTTTTACTACACCAGATACATACTTAAGAACTTGCGCCTGAGTTAATTCTTTCTCGACTTGCAACAGGGTTAATTTTTTCAAGAACTCAAATGCATTTTCGTTATCTGGCCATCCATGAAAAATTGGTAACAACTCTGAATTCAGCGAGAAATTTGAAAAACGAATCGTTTTGATTAGATGGCTATTCGTTCTTTCGCGGTTTGAGTTTTCATTTTTTTTTGGTACTCGAACTTGTGTCTTTATCGGCTGAAACTTTAAGTGCTTTGATTCGATCTAATAATTCTTGATTACTTAATTCACTGGTAACCTCTAAACCTAATGCCTGACAAATTAATTATTTTTGTATTAACTGATCCATGGCTAATATTTCACGATTCAATCTCAATCTCATTCAAATTTAGCAGCAAAAGCAATTACTCTGGTAATTAAACAATTATGTATGTCCCTTTTTAAGGCGACATTAAAAAATATGTTATGGCCATGGTTCACAGATTGCACACACCTCGGCACTGGAGCTGAATTTTCAGTCTGAACCTTTCGGGAAAATTAATATAAGAAATTTGAAGGATGACGCTTTCCGACGCATCTGCCTTCGAGAAAGTTTTCAGCCCACCGCCCCTTGTGATATACGCTTATATAAAGCGGCCATTTTTCCTGCCTCCTTCCTACAAGTTCAGATCGGAAAACTATCCCCCTGGATTCCCTCAACACCAAAGTCATGGGAGAGGAAACTATGACCTGCCACTATTCTTTATCACAGAAAGAGAAAAAGAGAAAAAACTCAACAACAAGTTTACAGTGGTGGACTACATTGCCTGGTGCTTTTGAAAAGAGGCTGCTGCATCTCTGGCTTGTTGAAAAATATCTCTCAAAATAAAATATACACTCAAATATTCATAATATAGGAAAATACAAAATGAATATATAATATATACATAATTAATTACAAGTACCAATATTTTCCCCGGTCGGGTTAAATATACCTTAAGTCTAACAATAATATTTTCACAATCACAAATGAATAGATAGTAATAACATGAATAAATTATTTTCAATAGTTAATAATTTGACTTTCGAACAAAATAGTTAGAAAGCCCACTTTCTAACATAACTAGTAAGAAATACGTTAAACAAAATCTATTATACCATAGTTGAAAATAACGTACACGTTGTATTTAGGTCTTATCAACTCAATGACGTCTTTGTTGAGATATGATTTAAAAATAAACGTATTTTTTTCATTCTATAACGCTTAAGCAACGAAATGAACCTAAAATCAACGTTTAAAAGACGTATGTTTGCTACGGGGGGTAATGGCTGTAGAATGGGGTAATGATGCAATAGCCTCTACTTGGCCTTGAAATAACGACGAAAATGAAACCCAAATGCGTATAAATCCATATTGATAGGGCACTATACTCAGGAACAATTTGTATGCTTTTAGTTTATATCTACGTTGTTGTTTCGAGAAAAAATGTGTGTTTCCAGGCTATTGTATCATTATCCAATGATAGTGTCACATACCTTTTGTCTCCCATAATACATTTACGGTAGAATTGACTTCAGCAACGTATTTCCCGTAAAATTCTGGCCCAGAATGACGTATTGCACTCCCCTTCCCATCTAAGAAAATAAATCGAGATTCAATATGGAGGACTTCAAGATGGCGGCCATGAAGAATATACCCTACGCAAGGTAACGCCTTCCACCCAGTACCCATTTCTATATATTTTGCTTGCTTTCCATTTCTATCAGCAATTTGAAAGTATAATTGTATTTCAACACTTATATCACTCTCTACACACAAGAATCTGATTATTGTATCATCAATATCTCCCAAACCAATTACGCTCGGGTTGCCAAAATTTGCATGTGCACATATTTTGGCATCTTAATTATGACGCATGAAAAAATCATAACTATTTTCTGTCCCATCAGTATGTTTGCTTCGTGTGCCATTCTACGAATTCTACCCAATTTTACACTTGTGTCAGTGTGGCTCTCACTATAGCGACGTGCAGGTGCAGCTATCAGTGTCATTTTGCTGTTTAGTCACCGTAGTGCGCGGCGCTGAGCGTAAACTAGCGCTAGATATTCGTAAGTATCGTACCGAAAACAATGCTATTGAAAACTTTTCCCTCCAATTTCTCGTCAGCCACTTGCCAATTGCACCTAATATTTTCCACACAAACTCAGTATTTAAGCTGATTTTAAATATGTATATCTCTTCTAGATCTGAGTGTCCACTTGAAATAGTGTTACTTGTGAGTTCTTTCTTTGGGAGTCCAGACTCCCTTACGCACTCTCGAAATACGCCCCTGAAGCTACTTACAGTCATTGTTGATCCATTTGTGTTTTTAGTTGTGGCTGGTGCTGTTCGTGCTTTTGGGCTTCGTATTTACAGTAAGATACCCGTTTTACTTTTCTCATAACATTTAATGGCTAGAAATTCCTATATATTGTTTCAATTTACTTGTAAGCTAGTAGCTTTTAGCTGCATCACATGCAAGTGCTAGGTCATTCATTACCATGCCAATACATAGTACTTATTAAAAATATATATTGAAAACTTTATCTTTTTTTACTGCAGTTTGGAGAGGAAGGCTTTGCAGTTCGACAGAGGAGATTGTCACAAGATTTCAAAAAGTTGCGGGATGAATGTATACAGGGGAAAAAATTGTTTGAAGATCCTGAGTTTCCTGCTGACGAATCTTCGTTATTTTTCAGTAAAAAAGAAACACCTGAAATGTTTAGCTGGAAGAGACCTCACGTAAGTAATCACTTATAAGAACGCAAGGATTTCATGTTGTACTATGATTTCTGTGTGTTTTTGGTCTACCCCTGCCGGTGCCTCCAATACCCAGAATTTCAAGTCTTGCTGAATGTTCGGAAGAAATAACAAGTTGATCTGACTTAGGAAATAATATATATAGGATGTATTTAAATTGCTGTCAAATATTCTAGGAGCGCCTTACCATGATGAAACAAGTAAAGACTATATTTATCATTTGTGGAATTTTTTCTTGGTTTTCGAGATACAAAGTTTTCAACTTGGAAACGAAAATCGGTTTGTTACGAAGGTAAATAACATGAATATTTCTCGATGAATTATAAACGATGCACCGAAGTAAAATTATAAACTATGCACAGACAAGGGAACATTTTTTTTTGAGTCTGATTTCTGAAATGTTTAGCAACATTCGGCAAGATATCAAATTAAATCAGATAATTTTTTTATCTGCGGGGTCTAAATAGGTATGGAGAGAAATGACATGAAGGTTTTAAAAAAAATACGCCTTCGCTCGGGCACGACAAAAGCATATCCAGAACCACGAATGAAGATGTCTCTACTCATTTTCTTTTTGCAACCAGACCGGGATGGTGTAGGAGAGAAGCTGTGGGAAGGAATAGAAATGCATGTATCACGAATTTACAATTTACATCACTGGAGTGCCCAGCCCTCACTTGAAATTTAATATTCACTTTACGTAGTACAAAGTAATAATGATTTTGCAAATTTTGGTAGTGTAGTTTCCTGTTGTTTTTGTTTTATTTAAAATAGAAACAGTCTAATTCGAAATTAAATATTATGTATTCCTATAACTTAAAAAGTATTAAATTAGTTTTTTCTGTTATTCAGGAAATTATATCTGATAAAACACCTGGAAGAAAACCTCGACTCTTTGTGGATGGACCATCTAGATTTGACATTAAACAGGGTGAACTTGGTAAGCTTTATTTCTTTGATATTAAAATATTTCTGTCACTGTAGCCAGAAATACATTTGAACTTTAGTAAAGAGAAATTGATAATCTGAAACATAATGAAAGACACTTTGAAAATTCTATTCTGTGTCTTTGAACTTTACTGAAGGAAATGGTTAAGTACGTCCACATTGCATGAAACCACGAGATGCCAGTTTGTTCTTTACGCATCTGAAATATGTGTACCACTATATAGGCCAGTGAAAATAGGATTTTGGTTTCCAAAATTTAGAAGAAAGCTGGAAATGTTTTCAATTCACTTGGGGCATCCCAAATAAGAGTAAACTGAGTTTTCACTATTTTCTGAGTAGAGCTTCAGACGCAATTGTCAGAAAACGGCAACATTATTGCTTTTTTCAGTTTTACGAAAATAACTCGATAAAAAAGCATTTTAGGGTATAAGCCACTATATGCAAAGTCGTAGAGCATTAAATTCTGCATCGAATAAGTACCTAAACATTGAAATTCGAGCAAGAGGTATGGTCAAAATCGGCAGTCAAAAATGGGTGAAAGCTTTTGGAATTTTGAAAGGAAATTTAACATTTTTCGCTTCTCAGACTTCAGAAACCGGTCCTTTATCAGTCTAATCCCTTCCAAAGTTAATATGGACTTCATAACACAAAACTATACGTAATGATGGTTGGTAGCGGTTTGCTTATTGGGGGACGGGCATGATAGGCCTAACATGGACACAATCGATGGTACCGACACCTTCCATGCCATGGGAGGTATTCAGTGTTTCACTCCGGAGAAATCCTTCAGCCCAAGAGCATCAATTAATAAGGTCCGGTGCATTACAAATGCAACTTCCTTGAGAGAACACGGTACTATACCATTCGACGAATTCTAGAAACCACACCAAGGGCGACTGGCCAGTCTGTGGTGACAGAGATGTGTTTGCAGTGTAAACTGATTTGCTGTGGTTGTATGGGAAATGGAAAGAATTGAACTTCATCCCTGGATGGAATGGGTTCATGGAGAGCGTCACATCAACAAGAGTTTCGTTTTATCACGAATATTAATGCTTACCATTCATTAGGGCTCCACCCTCAAATTATGACACCGTTAACACCACCCTGAAAACAGCAGCTCAGACATGTCTAGAACAACACCAAAAGAGCTGCTTTGTCACTTTCAATCAGTCTCTCTACATAAAAGCTAGAGAAGTTGTTGCTTCCTGTGAGTCGGATAGTGATGTGGGCTCCATGATAGCTCGGCTTGGGGGCTTCCATCTATTGATGTCGTTCATGGGTGCCATAGGATACATAATGGATGGAAGTGGTTTGCAAAGATTTGTTTAATGTCTCGTACCCATTAGCATCTACAAGCTCAATGATGTCCGGTCATTTCTATTCTATAGTTGTAAGGTCACATTTTGGTTCAGCTTGCTCTGTCCAAGAACATTTTGTCTTTAATGGATGTGACGAACGAGGAGAACTCAGCAGTACTGACCATTCTTGACAGTTTTAGGACTGGCAATTTCAACCCTGCATAGATGTAATTGTTCTCAAATTCAAGGGAAAACTGCAGGATTTAGAGCAAAATTGTCAAACAGCGAAATTGTGGATGCAATATTTTCGGATGGTTTCAATTCTCAAACACTATGTTGAAGCTGAGAGAAGTGGTAACTGGCAATTGCACCTTGAAAGTGTAAAGGACCATATTTCCACGCAAGTGGCCTCTTGAATTACGCAAAAGCAAGTCAGTTGTATCTACAATATATGTTGGTGCTTGCAAACCACCTTACACCTACTGAGTATGAGCAATATGTTACCAAAAGTTTCTATACCGTCAAACGGTCACAAAAATACTGGTCAAGAATATGGGCATATATAATCATAGAGCAGATTCTTAGGAGAGAAATATCTGCATGTGGTGGCTTGTCAGAGGGCGGGGTATTAGTGACGGAATTCTGGCAAGATGGATCGCAGCAATGTCAACTGCTGTAGACGTATCACATCAGATTGGGGAATTATGTGGTGTGTCTTTTACCCCGACAGATCAGAACGTTGATACAACAAACTCTAGAAGGATGAGAGACAACATCGATGTTCAGAAATTTTGTGACTGGCTTGATTCTCATGACCCATTCCCTCTCGGAGATACTATCATATGTTTAATTGCTGGAGTGCTGAGGGATGAAAGCATCAACTGCCATGAAGCTTACGATATTTAGAAATCCAGCATGATAAACGTTACAGGCAGTAACTTCAAGGAACTGAAATTCCAGAGGAAAAACTGAGTAATGCCACTGCGAGGAGTGAACTGTGCTGTCAGTATCCATGAGGAACAGCTTCCTATGAACCCTGATATGATTTTCCGAACAATTCCTATCCATATAAAATCTCAAGAACAGCTGAAGTTATATTTTGCATTTGACTTAGCCCCTTATCCATTATCCCTTTTCGATGGCTGTGGAATGCGTAAAACACGCAAATCAACTCTGTATAATTTGTTCATTCCAGTCAGCGTTACTGATACAAGCAATGTAGTTTACGTCATTGATGTAGGATTCCTCTTACACCGAGTTGTGTGGCATACTAAGGAGAAGTTTTCGTCTATCATTGACAAGTACGTGAACACGTTCAGAATCACTATGGACCCAATGCTACCGTTGTGTTTGGTGGCTATCCTGAGGATCCAACACAGAAAAGCATCAAATCAGTAGAACGAATGCGAAGAGCTTATAAGATATCATCAGCTTCAGTTGTGGTTGATGAAACTATAACGGTAACGATGTCACAAGAACAGCTCCTGTCAGACAACCAGAATAAAAAGCGTCTGATATCAATGCTCAGTGATAAATTGGCAGCTCGACATTATCATGTTAAGCAGGCAATTGAAGACGCAGATCCCTTGATTGTCAGCACCACTATTTATCTCGCTGAACAGGGTGGAACTATTTTCATTGTGGAAGCAACATCGACCTATTGGTTCTTTTGATTGCGCAGGAGCAGTCAGAACCCTTCTGCAACATCTTCCTACTGAAGCCTGGCAAAGGACAAGACACTTTGATGTACAGTCCTAGCAATTGTCATTTGTCTGAAGAAGCAAAGAAGAATTTTTTATTCCTGAATGCCTTCAATGGTTGCGACAGCATGTCCGCATTTTTTAGACAAGGAAAAATAAAATTCATCAAAACATTTGAGAAAAACACTACTCTACAGAAAACAGTGGCACCATTAATGAATCCTCACACCACACCTGATCAGCTTGCTGAGGCAGGAGCCAAGTTTATAGTGACAATGTACACTGGTTTAAGTAACAAATCACTGAATGAAACATGCCTTGAACTCTTCCAGAGAGCATTATCAAAAAGTGACTTCAACTTGGCATTTTTGCCTCCAACTGAAGCAGCTGCTCGTCAGCATTCTCTGAGGGTGTATTTCCAGGTGCAAGTGTGGAAAAACAACTTCCTCAATCCTGAGCAGATAGGTTGGAAGACCTCAAAACATGGTCTCCTTCCGATTACGACAGACCAACCAGCAGCACGACAAGAATTGCTGAACAAGATTCGATGTACTTGTGCAAAAGGTTGTCGGACAGTTTGTTATTGCCACAAATAGGGATCAAATGCTCGGTCATCTGCACACAGCGCAGACGACACACTTGCACCAATTCTCTGAAGGCGAGTATCTCCAAGTTGACGTCAATTCCTACGAGGAGGAAGTCGACACTACCGAAGACCGATTGACTTTCGATCCTTTCCTGGATGAGGAACTGGATGCAGATACCGAAATGGCACAACATAAAAATTTAGAAGAGAACAGTCTCGGTCCATCTTGTTCTGAAAGAAGAAAGAAATGATAAATTCGTTGCATTGATGATTAATGTACTTTGATTATTCTTGATTCTTATATTGACAGATTTGTATTGATATTCTTTGTAGGATTCTTTGTACCAGCTTTTAGCTTTTGCGTACCTATTGAAAAACTTGAATTGTTTTTTGTTTTTAAAATTAAACTGACGAGAGACTTGACTTTTCATTTTTTAAACCTTTATTACAATTTTACAATCACTAGATTCATTTTTCTGAAAAGTGAACCATGGTAGAACCAATTTGATTGCAGCAGATTAATTTTACATATGAATTTCTTTGCTAACATTATTCACGTTTTTCAATTACAAATTAAACGAAATATGCATTATATGCAACAATAAAATTGCAGAATAATATTTTATGAAGTCCACATCAACTTTGGAAAGGATCACTGATAAATGACCTGTTTCCGAAGTCAGAGAAGCGAAAAATGCTAAATTTCCTATCAAAATCCCAAAATTGTAGCTTATACCCATTTTTGACTGCCGATTTTGACCATACCCCTTGCTCGAATTTCAGGAACTCAGTCCATGCAGAATTTATTGCTCTATGCCTTTGCATATAGTGGTTTATGCCCTACAATGTTTTTTATCGAGTTACTTTCGTAAAACTGAAAAAATCAACAAAAAACCAATAATGTAGCCGATTTTTTGCAATAGCGTCTGAAGCTCCACTCAGAAAATGGTGCAAATTCAGTTTACTCTCATTTGGGACGCTCCAAGTAAATTAAAAGCACTTCCAGATTTCTTCCAATTTTTGGAAGGCATAACCCTTTTTTTGGCTAATATTACAAGGGTAACAATGACGTGATTATTGCCATATATTAAAATGTCCTTTGCATTAGCTTGTAGTAAAAAGAAAGATAAACCGTTGCATGATGGCCTATTGTTCTTCGTAGTTGGTTGTGATCTCTTGGTTCACACAGCAAATGCAAAGAACATTCCTTAGCCAGTAGGTTAAAAGAACATTTCTTTCAATTTTATTACGTCACCTTTAGATGCTACAATGCTCATAAAAGTTAAGTTTTTAAGTACAGGTGTCTATAAGCATTTGTACTTGACTCCACATGTTGAAAATAATAACAATAATAATAAATTTCATAATTCGTAAAAATGGGTCAAATCCACGTATGCCATATTTACTCGCATGGAAAGTAGTTTTATTCATGCCTGTTTCAACCTACCTTTACTTCAGAAAAATTCCGGGAATCATCTACTTTCTTTGAGGAATTCCGTGCACACCAATCGCACAATTTTGGAATGTACATTTTTGGAAAGAACAGGTTTGAAGTCTTTGACGATCGCATGCCGCATCAGACCTACTGATAGTGGTATTGGAACTGTGAAGCTCTGAAGTTCATTTTTCCACGCTTTCGGCTTCCTGTAGCTCCGAAACCTGGCGTACCCCCTCCCGCAGTGACCAAAAATTTTTCCTTATATAAGGGGCAGTCAAATGAAAACTGAACACCCGCCATAAAACACATTCCTCGCAAAAGTTGACAACACTGTTGTTACGTAACAATTCTGCCATCTGTAGGGTAGGAGAAATGCATAGTGAAAACGCACAGGTTCACACATTTGTTTTGTTCTTGCTCTGGAGGTGAGCGTAGTGAAAAGTGTGTTCGTCCAGCATTGGAAATGGAGGCAAGCAAAGAAGAGCAGCGAGGTGTGGTTCGTGTCTTGGTGGCCGAAGGTGCTGGAACATGCGAAATTCATCGTCACATGTCTGCTGTATATGGTGAACACTGCATGTCCCTGACAGGTGTGCACGAGTGGCAGAAAAGATTCCGCGAAGGACGCACATCACTACAAGACGAATTGCGCCCGGGACAGGTCAATCGAGCTTTTACGCCTGATGTAATTGCGCGGATTGATGGTCTGATCCGGGAAAGCCGACAAATCACAAAGAAAAAAATTCGTGTTCAGGTCGGCATTAGCCATGGCTCCGTGCATGCCATTATCAAAGATCACCTGCAGTTCCGAAAAATGTGCGCGCAGCGGGTTCCGCATCAACTGACGGAGGGACAAAAGATTGACTGAGTGGCTGGATGCAGCGTCTGTTATCTGCAGCGGTACCACGAGGTAGAGTATGTGTTTCTGTTACTACCCGAAGAAAGACATTCGTGGACGTCGGTTCAGTCGGACGAGGAAGTGCAAGAGTTGATGATGTTGTGCATCCGTCAGCGAACTACCTCTTTCTACAAGACTGGAATTGATCGTCTGGTCTTTCAGTGGGATAAATGTATTAACACTTCTGGCAATTACTTTTGAATAAAACAAATTTCATTGTCACTTTTTAGCAGGTGTTCGGTTTTCATTTGACTGTCCCTCATATTTTTTTATGTATTACCATACCTTGAAATGTTTATGTACATGACGTCACCACCCTGTATTTAAACAATAACGAATTACCATTAAATTATGCTTTTACGCTGGTATTTGATGCTGTATTCAAATTGGTGTTAAAGTCTTTCGATAAAGCTATCAGACATGCCTTGTTGTAAACCTTTATGCTAGATTTCTTTCCCCCTCGACTCCAATGAATTGTGTTTGGAGATACTCTTTTTGAGAGAAAGAGGGAGAAAAAAAGAACAATTCGTTCAATGGTATTTTTAAGAGAGAATTTTAGTATGAAAGTTGTAACATTTTAAACACTCTGTATTGGTTATAAAGTATGTTTAGTAAGCAGCTTTGGATTTCATGTTTGGCAACTTGAGTGTAAATTGCGTGTAGATCATATGAAGGTGAACATCAGTTGTCGTTTTCTGAATTTGAGATGCGCGTGAAGTATCTGTTTTTGCTACTTCAGATTGAGTTGAGCTACGGTCAATTACTAAATAAAAATACTATATATTTATATGAGTATAAAAAGCATTTTTTTCCTTTTCTTCTTTTCTTTAGGTGACTGTTGGTTTTTGGCAGCTGCAGCTACTCTCACATTGAACAAGAACTTATTTTACCAAGTAGTGCCACACGATCAAGGCTTCGAAGATGACTATGCAGGAATTTTCCATTTTAGGTTGGTGACAATCTTATTGAATGTTAGTTCATGAAGAACGTTGCAATTACTATTCAAATAAAGATTATTAAAGTGTCGAATTGGACAAGTACTGGTTAGAAATAAATGTGCAACAAAGGTCCAAATTTAACTTATTGCGGGAAAAACTATTCTTCTCAAAAATAGCAGACATTTCGGTTTCTACTAAATTTGACGGGAGGAAATGAATTATTGGTGACTGAAGCAGCTTCTCCCGAAGTGTTTCACGAACGTAATCTTTTGCAGGAAATATTTAACCGTAAAATCTAACCCAAACCTTGGTTAATTATTAATTTCGAAGTTTCTCCAATATTATACTGAAAAATCAGTGTTTTCGAGAATGTGTTTTCTAAGAAAATGACGTTCGAATATGGTCGACTCTTCAAGATAACAAAATTGACTCTTCGATTCCCAACCGGGACACAAGTGGTTCCGAACCCACTTTAAACTGTAGGTCCCATCCTTAGGACGTCATCTTCATGCGATGGAAGCCAATGGCCAATCATCATTGGTTCACCTAGCTCTGGGACCTTCAAGTCAAGACTTGCCTTCGGGTAGAACGTCAATCATCATCATCATTGTTCTTAATAAGTCTTTCCAACAGCAAATTACTTACCGAGCCGCCGTAGCGCAGTGGTAGAGTGATGGTGTAGCATTCGGGAGACCGTGGGTTGGATTCCATAGGCGACCGTTTTGATGTTTTTCCAGGGTCTCTCCTCAGGCACCAGGCAACTGCGGGGATCACACCTTCAACATAGGCCCTGGCTGACATCTTCCCGAATTCTTTCCCCTCCCCTATCCCGGGCTGAGCCTTACTATTTTCATTTTAAATAGACAGACATAATTATCATTTTTTTCTACACGAACATAACCACTTTATTTACAATAGACCTAAATGAAAACTATCCAATATTTCTGAATGCAAGAACACTTATTTTTATGGATATTTCTCTTCACTTTGGTATTGAGTGACAGTTTTATAACTATGGATCTAACACGATATTGCATCAAATAATCCTAACCAAAGATTTATGTTTTTATTTTTATTACTAGCACAGACATAACTGCACGAAAGTGTTGTACATAATGATTTTTTTTTGCGAAATAATATTATATGATCATTTATTTGTAGAACAATCCATTACTTCCCTTTTTAAATCCCTTTGTATTGCTCTAGGCTGCACAGCAGACCGACATTTTCTTTTCAAATTCAAAGAACAGTATCAAAAAATGGCAAAGAGCAAAGCATAACAGCTAACAATACGTGTTGTCTTACCAAACGAACAAACACTTGCCCAACTTTCATCAAGTGGCGCCGTGTTCGCAGCGCCAGTCCTGAATTTAGTGCAGATTTTATAAATCAATCTCCGGGACGTAGAACGCAGCTGATGAGAATGCTAAGAAAATCATTCTGGATCTAAAACAAAAATGTAAAAAATTGATTAGTAATTTAATCAGAATGAAAAATAAACTTGTTTTTGAGAGAGTCAGAGTATTTTCGATGTAAAGAAAGCTCTTAAATAGAGAACGAAATACTGAGCACACGGGAATAAAAATTTAACCAAAAGAAGAAGATTGTCGACACAATTTTGAAAATGTTGTACGCCAAATATCTTGCCAAAAGGTAATGCGATATTCAAGATTATTTTATTGTGGCAAGTTTATTATTGAAATTTAAATGTCCCAAAGGTTATAGAAATTGTTTACGTCATGAATTATTGCCTCTTTCCGTCCGAGGTAGATTTTAGAAGATTATGTAAAGGATTAAAATGCAGTTACGACCTCAACACAAATGTTTTAAGCGCAATTTCCAGTATTTTTCAAGCTCAAAATGAAGAAAATAAACGTTTTAGCATCATTATATTTGAAGCGTCTGCGCGAACAAACGCCTAAGTGACATTTTCAAATAAAAATAATCACAAGTACATTTTTATATATAACAGGAAAAATATGAGGCATAAAATATTCATACTTTGCACGAAAGACGTCCGCTTTTGTGCAAAATATTAATATTTTACGCCTCATATTTCTCTTCTTATATATAAAAATGTACTCGGGGTTTATATTATTTGAAAATATCACTTAGACGTTTATTCGCGCATATGCTTCATTTGATGAATTAAAGCTTAGAGAAGCAATTCATTTTAATTCCTGTTCCCTAAAAGTCGACGGTTTTGTTGATTTGGGTAGTTTAACACGGGAAGAGCAAAACAAATCTTATGCTAGCCATGCCTTGGTTTTCATGTATGTGCCTCTTCTGCACAATTGGATTCAGCCTGTTGCAGTTTTCTTATTAATACTGTGCATTATTTAGTATTTTACTATATAGAATACCTTAGTTCCTATTCGCCCCTTAGCTAATACCGTAAATCTCATGCACTCAATCGCTGTGAGTCCTAATAGCGACACTAGAGCCGTGTCAGTCCTAATGGCGATCCACAATATTACAAAAAGAGAGCAGACTTTCTCTCTTACTGGCTCTGGTATTGGATTAGTAGTAATACACTGCTTGAAAATATTTCGCGACACTATTTATGTAAATATCCTTTTTGCAACTTATATTTATATTTACCTACTCGCTCATAATCTGCCAGTTGAAATTTACATTTTAACTTCAAAGTCTTGTTGACCGTATAACCCTTGCCAGATTACATTAACATTAAAATGATTTACTTCTATAGGTCCATATTGAATTGAAGAAAGCACGGTATGATTATAACGTTTTACAAGATCTCTCAAAATATAAATATAACGAAAAGTATTTTCTGCAGTAAATTGCTTATAAACTTTTTCTATTAATGTACGAATAAAAAGTTTGACTAAAGCTGCTTTGATTTCTGAATGTACACTATAATGATTAACTTGAAACTTTTGAAAATACGTTTCACATGTTGATTATAAAACTCCGTCCTTAAATCAGTTTGACAATGAAGCAGAGGTGATTTTGTTTTACTTAGTATTGATTCTATTGCGTAATACGCGCAATAAATTTTACTGAGAGATACTTTTAATACGTATTCTTTATCAATTTTAAATAATGAAGAAAAAACGTTAAATAGTGCTTTTCTTTATTACTTTACTAAGGCTATGTTTCTTCATTACTTGACTAGGCTTTACTTTTAACAAGTTTGAACGAGTGCCAAATTCACAATTAACTAATTCTAACGGGATGTTAATACTTTATAAAATGTTTAAATTAATTAATGCAATTAGATTTTTAGACCAGGCCCTTGACAAAATCTATAATATTTGAACCTAGAACTACTTTAATATAATGGATACTGCCTCAGTCTGATCTCAACTGATTCGATTCAATGCCTGCATTGGAAATGATAATACTTGAGTATTTTTAGCAAATAATTTTGGTACTGAACTAATAATATGTTAAATCGTGAGTAAGACAGTTGATGATTCAGAATTTAAAACGGGTAATACAATTGGTTTCTGAGATTGAGGAGTATATTCTTAATAACGAGGTAATGGCTGCTAATACATTTTCAATTCTTCATCCTCAGAAAGGTCCGTGCGCCTTAAAATTCAATTCATTTCATTATCCAAACGTGTTTGATGAGGTTTTACAGACTTGATAGTGGACTACATTTCAGCACTTGTATTTTCCGGAATGAATACCATTTTTGAAATTATGAAGACATGTTAAGGATTAAATGAACTTCCAGCAACCGCACTTAAGATAAGAGCTAATAACGAAAATAGAAATACACCACTTTTTTGTGTTAGCGATTTGCGTTTACCTTTTTTAACTTGAACGTTTAAGATAGAGTGTACGCAAGGTCTTATGTCGACGTAAACTTTGCTTCTGACAAGGAGAGAGTTTAAAGTTACAATTTAAAATTATTTTCCTACTTGAGCAATAGTTCGAACAACACTACCAGGTGCAGTTTGAACTAATGCTTTACGCCTCTTATTCTTACGTGAACAAATCGACTCTAGCGCTTTCAGTTGACGTATTAACCTTGACACCTTGATGAAAATTTACATGAATTGGTTAGTCATATCTTTTACGTATTCATAGATATGCTTAGTTTTATCTGGAAATATATTTGTACGTATATTTGATTGACTTAAATGTGCACGTGTTGATTGACTTAAATGAAAAAGTAAATACAAGTGAGGTTCGGAAGTTGCTTTTTCAAACACTTGTATGACATCTTTGCTATACTACGGCATAACTTGCTTTGCTAAATATTGTATTTGCAACTCATCTCGAGGAGTTTTAAATACTATGATATTTAGCGAAGTGTCACGTGCATGTTTTTTCTTTGGAAATAAATTTTGAATAATAACAATTACACTTAGATTCTTATGGTGAGAGAATTTAGTAAATAAATTAGATACGTCAGCGTTAGTTTCACTCATAAGATCATCGAGAATTAAAATACTTTTCTGAATTTGAAAAGAATTTATATCAGGAATTCCAAAATGAAATCCAATATTACTAATTTGACTAGATAACTTTCGAATTTCACTAAACAATTTCTTTAAAATGAGTAGAAAACATTTTATTATGATGTAATAATTAATTTACAAAGCAGGTTTTCCCACCTCTGCAGACACCGGAAATGAAAATATTAGCAGGATGAAGGAGGGGAAGCATCATGGACTAGTGGCAAAATAGAAATGATCTATGATTCGGATAGTTTTCTTATTTTATAGCCGAAAGGTAGAGTTTCAAATTCATTATCTAATTTTCTTTTTTCCTGTACCCTTTGATGTGCTTTAGTCCATGTTTAGATACAAATTTGAACCCGGGCTTCCAACAGAGACAGCATTAAGATTAATTATAATTTTACGTTCATAGTTGTGTCTCACGAAATTATAAAAGTGGTCAAAATTTATAATTTGTCGAGCGCGGCAATTTGGTGTGATACCCCGAATTATAAAAATAGATATAATTTGGAATGTTTGAATTTCTAAACTGTCTACCAAATATTTTTTAAGTCCCAACCCATTAAATAGGAGTCTCTCACCCTTATTTGACTTATTTAGTTAACTGTCTTAAAATGCTCCCTAAAGGAAGAAATAGAAGTTGGTTTCTCTTTGGCCTGTAGAAGACAGTGTTATGTTTTGGTATATATTTATATTGATAATAGAATTACTATGCTGCGTTCGTTTCTCAATACTTGATATATGTCAACTTCCAGTTGTTATCAATGATATAACTACTAGCTTATGCAAATATCGATATCTTATACCGCTGTGAACTGATGGCAAGATATAATGCCGAAACTTATTTTGATATACACATCTTCTCATTTATTGCCAAAGGATTGTGTAAAAACATATATTAGCACTCATTCTTATATGAACTCTTACCGAGAACGTTAAACACATTTCTTAATGTTTATACTTCATGAACATCATCATAATATCAGTAATATTGAAATTCCAACATTTTAAAATCAATCACAACATAAAAAGCAATAAAACTTTAAAGTCTGACGCTAAAATATCCTAAACCAAACAAGGGTTAAAATAAGTTCTTGTTTGAAATGGAGCGCGTTAAGTGTGCTCTAAAAATATAACGTTTTATAATCTGCTAAGCCATTTCACATTTCACTCTCTCTCTCTCAAAAAATATTAGTAATTGTGCTTACAATAGATCAACGTTTCAGAACTTTCATAATTAATCATTTATACACTTTGTCTTTGTATGACCATCACAACCACAACGCTAATACTGAACAAAGTTTTCTGATAAACTCGTAAATTATTGCAAAGCATCTTACAAACAAAATAATCAGCTGTTACAGATGATAATTGGACCACACAAAAGCTGATATATAATCCATTCAACTGTTACTTAGCTTAATCACACTCTTCAAAACAATCCTAACGTTTGGATAAGTCTTCCAATATCATCACTAGATGGTACAATTAAAATTAAAATATACATACTGACTGCAACATCCAATACATCAAAAGTTCATCTCCTGAATACTACAAGTATCCCTACCATCATGTTAATGTCCTTCACATTTGAAATAATGTCTAGGCTGTCTGTCTCTTTCTGGTCTTCTTGGTAGATTATCAGTTAAATCTTCTGCTGTAACTGTTTTCTGCCACCAATAATCTACGTTCTTATTTATGCCTGGCTCGATATGCCTGGCTATTTGATCTGTGTGTACCATTCTGCTTCTCCTTTTTACACACACCTCCCACATGCATGTGCCTATTTTCTGTAATACTTTTGGTTTCACATATTGAGGCCACTGATTTGGTAACTTTCGAATATATACCTAAGATCAAATTTTAATTACGTTTTATCATTAATTGTGTTTTGTCTTTCTAATTGACTCTCACTGGATACTAGTTGATTATGCCACCTACTAAATCTTGTCCTAGGATCATAATTATATATCATTTGAGCCGGTGCTTTACCCATCAATGTTTCTGACCCCGCAAATCTTACATCTCTGAATTTATTTTACTTTTTCACTCCAATCTACACTTTCATTTGGTGATATCTGCTTTTATAATAATGATTTCATCTCCTGAACAGCTCTTCTACCAACCCATTACTTTGTGGGTGACATGGTGGCGATCGTATGTATATTATACCCTTTTGTTTACACCATTCTATGAATTACTGGGAGGTGAACAGAGGAACATTGTCTGACACAATCACTTTAGGATAACCAATGTAATTAAACATATGTTCTAACTTTCGTCTGAGTTCATATGCTGTTGTGCCACGTACTAATTCCACCTGAAGTCACCTCGAGAAACTATCTATCACAATCAAAGAAATTTTTCCTGCAAAGCCAAAATAGTCTACATGGATATGCTCAAACGGGTACTTAGTTGATTTCCATGATTCATAATACACATGTGACTTTCCATTTTGGTTTTTATTACAGCTATCACAGTTATATATAACCGATTCTAATTGTGCCTCCATAGTTGGCCACCAGCAATATTGACTGAGAGTAGCTTTTGATTTTGATAATCCTAGATGTAAATTATGAATAGATTTTAAGATCTCCTCTCTAAAATTAGGTGGTACTATAAGTCTTCTTCCCATAAATAAGCAATTATGTTCAATAACTATCTCAGCTCTTTCTGAAAAATACTTACGATATTCTACTGTATTGTGTGTTGACGGTAACGTTTTTGGCTAACCTTTGCATGTCCAACCCCATATTGTTCGCAATGTGTCATCTTTTTGGATCTCATCAGGTATTGCTTTTACTACTAGTGACTTACTGTTGATATTTAAAACACAATTTTGTGATATTTCATCGCTCACGTACTCCGACGTTGGCAATATTGGCAAACAATCCGCAACTAGTACTTGTTTAGTGTATACAATTCTGTAATTGTATCCAGATAGAAATAATGTTCATCTTATGAGACACGGAGGTATTTCGGATGGTATAGATTTTTCTTCGCCAAAAATTAATTTCACTGGTATTGAATCTGTTAATACCGTAAATGTTCTACCATAGAAATACCTGTGAAATTTCTTAACCCCGAACACCAAGGCAAGAGCTTCTTTCTCAAAGTGTGCATAATTACGTACCGCTGATGATAGGGATGCTAATGCGATACGTACAGTTCGAAAGTGGCCGTTCGTTTGTTTATTACATAATTGCACACCCATTCCGTACAGACTCGCATCCGTTATGAGAAATACCTCTTCATTAGAATTATACACTTGATTACGTGTACAATCTGTTATTAATAATTTTACTTTGTCAAACTGGTCCTGATGCTGTTCCGTCCAATTCCAAGTTATATTTTTTGAAGTAAAGCATGTAGCTTGTGAACATGTGAAGCGGGATGTGGTATATGCTTTTGAAAATAATTAGCCATTCTTAAAAACGATCTTAACTGTGTTACGTTTTCTGGTATTGCACAATTTACAAAAGCTTCATTATGCATTTGTAATGGCATATAACCTTGAACTGAAATGGGGTGACCCAGATACTCAACGTCATTTGAAAAGATTGATATTTTTTAATTTACTTTGATGTTTAATTCTTGGAATTTGCTCAATACTTTGCATACGTTTTCATAACATTCCTGTACACCGTTACCTCCAACGATGACGTCATCTATATACGCCTGTGTAAAACTAAATTCTCTTAACAAATTATCCATATACTGTAGGAAAATGAAAGGAGAACTTGCTAACCCAAAAGGTAGCCTCCTCAATTTATACATTCCCCATGACGTCGTTATCGGCAGAACTTTTTGAGATGCCTCCGACACAGGAAGTTGATGGTATGTCTGATGAAGGTCTAATACTACATATGTATCAGCTCCCTGAAGGTTATGCAAAATATCATCCATGATAGGCAATGGGTAAAACATTTTATCTAAATGCTTGTTAACTGTAACCTTATAATCGGCACAAATACGCGAAGATCCGATTTTCTTTGGCACGATCACAATCGGAGTTGCCCACTGAGAGTATGAGATTGGTTCTGATATACTCTGTTTCACTAATTTGTCTAAAGATGATTTGACTTTATCCTCTAAACTACAAGGTATGCGATATGTCTTTCGAAAAACAGGCGTTGCTTGTAGTACTAATTTTATTTCTACCTCAGAATCCTTAACAGGGGTTTCAACATTGTCATTGAATACCTCTTTATAATAAAGGTAAAATAAAATAATGGCTGGGCAAAGCACTACAATTTGTTTTAAAAAAATAAAATTTTTTGTAAACGTTTTCGCCGACTACCAAAACACTCGGCTTCCTCAGACACACTCTTTATAATGATGTAATAAACGATTATTTTAGATCGTCTGAAAGTTTGTGTAGCTGCTCTTGATAATTATTTACTGTTCTTAGTTGCTTGCAACAAAAATCTCCCTCCATTGTGGCCATATTAAATTTAATCCTGTTCTTCCTATAATAATGTATTTTATATCATTCTTCACTATATAAAATTGTAAGTCGATAATTTGATTACCTAACTGAATTGTTACTTCATCGAACTCCAACACCTGCAAATATGTTCCAGTTGCTATATATAGTCTACTGGTAGTAGGCTGCATATGGATACTCGCTGTCAACGACTTGTACACTTTCTTTGACATAATATTTCCACATGCGCCTGAATCTATTTCTGCCATTGATTCTGAGTTTGCTATTTTTAAATTCATTAAACATGGCGTAGTATATAGAAACTGAATGTTGTTAATACTATGACTGTTGCACTCCATATTTGATGAATTCTTTTTAATACGAGATTCTTTCATACCGTTTAACCTATTAATCAAAATTTTAGATATTTTATCACTCCATGTCAGACTCATGACATGCGTGCGTTTACTAGAATACCATTTTTGCGTTAATGAAATCAACTTTCTAGTAATATCTTTAATGTTTTTGGACCAAATATATGCTTTGCTTTCAAATAACTGTAGTAATATGTCTTGTATCTTATTAAACGATAAATCCGATATTTTCTGTGGTAACACGCTAATTTTCAAATTTTCGTAAGCATCATTGTCCAAGGATGCTATCAGTAAATCTACTTTCTTCGATTCGTCAACAGCAAAGATTGCAATATGATGCAAATCTTTCTAAATATTCATTTTATCTCTTCTAGAGTCATAGGATGGGAACAACATTGAATTCGTAGTCATGATTTTGTTTAAGTGCAATACATAGTTTTAAGTTACAAATTTAATGAACTTTACTGAAATCATACGCGTTTGTTAATAATGTAATTTAACCAGCCTCGTTCGCCATTTGTTACATTTTGGTTTATATTTAAAATGATAATAGAATTACTATGCTGGGTTCGTTACTCAATACTTGGTATATGTCAACTTCCAGTTGTTACCAATAACATAACTAGAAGCTTATGCAAATGTCGATATCTTGTACTGCTGTGAACTAATGACAAGATATAATGCCGGAACCTATTTTGATATACACATCTTCTCATTTATTGCCAAAGGATTGTGCAAAACACATATTAGCACTCATTCTTATATGAACTCTTACCAAGAACATAAAACACGTTTCTTAATGTTTATACTTCATGAACATCATCATAATATCAGTAATATTGAAATTCCAACATTTTAAAATCAATCACAACATAAAAAGCAATAAAACTTTAAGTCTGACGCTAAAATATCCTAAACCAAACAAGGCTTAAAATAAGTTCTTGTTTGAAATGGAGCGCGTTAAGTGTGCTCTAAAAATATAACGTTTTATAATCTGCTAAGCCATTTCACAGACAGAGTCTATATCTTTGTAGATAAAATTTGTTTATCCACACTCATTCTAACAGACTATATAATTTGAATCTAGCCCATGATGAAATCAAGGCAGAAAGAATTACATTAGAAAACGCAAAGGGTATTAACATTTTCTCTATCCTTGTATGTTACTACAAGGCATTTTCACAGCTAGAAGAACATGTTAAATTTCAATGTGGGGGTGTGCGGAGAATATCCAAGAATGATTTAGCTTCATTGACTACACTGGCCTATGATAAATCAGTTCTCTGTCCCAACTTTCCAAATAGAGAATTTAAAAATAATATTGCGATACAACGCAAACCAGTTTTCTTTGATGCCACTGTAATTGAGATGTATTATACCTCATGCTCGGCATACTGCTCACTCTACATTTAGATTTCCTCTTCGGTAGTGCGATAGGATAGAAAACCCGAGGATTTTCTTCATTTGCAAGAAGTTATTTACATAATCTTTAAATAAGCCCTCCGTCATTCCGAAGTAGTAAATTTAATAAGTCTGGAGAATACAATAACCTTTCTTCGTACTTTCATGGAACTCAAAAAATGGGCCAATGATGCTACGTTCATCCACAGTGTGTTTACAGTCATTACTATTTATTTCCTTATTACAACTCCGACATAAACAGAATAGGAGGGGTCCGTTAAAATTATACGGAAGAAGTGGAATAGCAATAACCTGGGGAGGAAGGGCCTTACAGAAACTACTACATGAATGTCCTTCGTATTATAACAAGATTTCCTCTATAAATGGTAGGCTTCCTAGTACGCAGAGATCTCTTACTCATAACTAACGGATAGAGATTCAAATGTCCACGTATTTAATATGTCAATCTATTTTGCATTCATACAGGGAACGGAAGCATTCCGTTCTACCTCTCTTGAATGCCTCCTTAGGAAATAATCCACCTTCGATATTTCGTAATTGTTCTTAGCAAAGTTCCGAATGTGTTGGATTTTCTTTCACTTCCTCATGCCAAGTACATTCACAGATTTCTACAAGTATAAGATCATAACTATCCTCTAAATACTACTTTCTCCTTAAGGTAACAATATTGCGGTTTTCTAACGTTTCGCCATTCGTGTCATTAAGAGGCACGTGGCAACCCTGATACATACGAAAATTACCGTGAAACAAACAGCCGTAATATTCGTACCGACTTTTTACAACATTCCCGTCCACATTGAATCATCCAAATCGAACTTCATCTCTTTTTTCAGCCGTATGAATCGAAACATCGTCATTATTATACTCCATATACTTTTGAACCACTGCAGTGCTTTCTTACCCTGAGGGTAACTTTGTCGATATCCGAATGAGGGAATAACAGGATTTTGTTTCTTTCTTAAATATAAAGAGCAAGAGCATACCATATCACAGGCAGCAATTGTGATTACCTGAATAAAACACTAAATTCCTTAGGTCTTTTCTTCAATTAAGTCCGAAAACTTAATTACTACCTTTGTGAATACACGAACATCGTTCTTGCAGTAGTCTAACATTTTTATGCAGGATGAAGGTAAGACTCTTTTCTAAACACTCCTCATCCCAAACCCTTAAGCCATCGCGTTCACTTCTCGATTTACCATCAACATCGGAAAGTTTAAGTGATGGCCATGGTCCATCATAATCTACCTTCTTCAACGTTTCATGCAAACCCGTGCTGGTCGGTAATTTTGATCATTTGTTGGACCTCAAAATGCAAGCCTCTAAAATAATATTTTACACAGTCATCTGGATAATTTTAAGCTCTTGGCTTAATATTTGAGAAGTGATTTGTTCTTTTTGATGAATGCGCGCGCAACAAACACGGAATCAAATCTTGAAGTATTATGAGCCAGGGCTACCACTGTGCTAAATCTAGCACCTTGACGGAGAACATGTTTAACAAATGTCCCTGTGTTGTGAAAAACAGTTTCGTTCACCATGTGAATTACCACATTGAATACATTTATAAGCTCAGTCCATAACAGTTTTACATTTCAAACAGCGATGCGAGGCACAAATAAAGTTTGCACGCTGTTTGGATTCACCTTTTTCATTGTTCTGTAGTAGCATAGATTCAGTATCATATACTACATAACAAAAGTTAGTGTCATTTTCGGGCTTTACTTTTTGCACGAAAGACAAATGATCTTTAACGTACTATATGCAAAAAGGAAAATAACGATCTCGGTATACATGGGGATTATTTTTACCTGCTGCGGACATAGTTTGACGTAGTAACATACAGATTTTGCCTTTCAGTTAACGCTATGATTACTATAGCAAGAAGCCGAAGGGAAACGTCTTAAACAACTAGTGCCAGTAATAGATCTCTCCTCATCTATTAGTAAGTAGATTTTGACAAGTATTTTCAAAATCATGGCATTCGTCACAACTCTTCGGACAAAAAATAAACTTATGTCTGGTATGATCATCCATGGGTTTCGAACAATCATAACAATATGCCCTATGTCTTAAAAAGGCACTAAAAGTCTCGATGACGTCTTAATGCTAGTCATGAGAATACAAAAATAATTTCTTCTTGCAGAACATATTACCACTGCATAAAATATTAGGGTCTCTACTATTTGATTTTAAAGCATGTACAACGATCTGAAATTGGTTTCCATAATAGTTTTGAAATTTATCACGATCAAGACTTGCACCCAAAGTTGAAATATCAAAATTTGCCTTCCTACATGGGACTCTTGCCACTTCATAGGATTTTTTTCATATATTTTACTTTAACATATTCAGAGAGTGCTCCCTTCATTGCTAAAACTAAAGCCCTAAGTAGGCACTCGTACGAATTACTGCCTAATTTGCATACTGGCATATGACTTTGTAAGTACTCCTTGATACTTATCAATATTGTCTTCTTTTTTTTCTCCTTGTCCTCTTATCGCGTCTGATATGTTTACTTTGATAACTACGTTATCTGCAAAAAAAAAGAATTTCTAACTGGAATTCAAGACATATTCAATGGATCGCAATATATTTTCTACATTCATATGAATTCCTCTACGCTACGGAATAAAACCGTCCTTACCGCCAACGCCGTTTGTACTTTCAAAGCTTAGTCCAACCTAGGACTCGGCGACTACATTAGGAAGCAAATGCTCTGATGCAAATGAGAATAATTCCTCGACATACTAAACTCGCGTCAAGTTGGTGGTACCAGCTTTAGCGCGTATGGAGGTATCTTTACGTTTCAATGGAAAATTTCCGAAACAGCGCTCGCGTTCAGAAAAATTTCCAACAAATCACCCCTTGTTCCCTGTTGTAAAACCACTTTCTTCAACTTCTTGAGGCTTCTGTAGCCCCTCGTTAACTGTAACAGCGCTCAATCGCGTCCCCATCTCTCAAAATAATAATAGGTTTGATCATATATTTCACTATCCCTTGGTGAAATAACACAGTCCAAATCAGAAAGAACAGAAACTAGTTTTATTCTCAATTGAAGTAGATGGAACAGCACTTGAGGTACAAAGAACAGCAGTAGAAGTAGAAGCTAGCGGCATGCAGATAGGCGAAGGCGTAGTTACAAATGTAGTACATTCATAGGAGAAGTAGTGGTGGAAGTAGAAGAAGTGGTGGAAGTAGGCATAGGAAAATAAGAAGATGAAGGTATAGGGAAACAATATCGAAAGGAGATTTAATAATCTCGGCTGCAGGTGACAATATTTAACTATCCATCTTCATTGAAATTTAGACAAAGCTTCATAAATATCCTTCTCATCCGGAATGAAGCCAAATAAGAAAGCAAGATTAGTATGGATGGAGCGTTCTTCCTGTCTTCTCATATCACGGATTGTACAGTAGAAGATAATGATGATAAGCTTTCACAGTGTTAAAGGAAAGCTAAATTGAAAAAAAAATGTTAGAATTCAATTTTATAATTTTGCTTGATTTTAGAATTAATATTGTTGTAATTAGTAAGTAATAATGGAAAAATAAATGGCTTATATGATAATGTTAGATAGACAATGTTGAGTACGTCAGTTATCAACACTAGGAATTATAAAAAGAAAAAGACTCCAAAAATTATCCCGTTAAGATTGCTTCCAAACAGAACCAAACGCAAGTCATTAATCTTTTGGGGGTATTATTTATCAGCAGAGAAGTAGATTAGAGAACGGAATTTACTACTACCTCACATGCATACAACCCGTTATGAAAGTTGTAGGATATAGTAAACGACATCGAATGCTTCATAGTATGAAAGTTACGTTGCATGAGAAATTTAAAAGGACGAGAGACAACCACCAAATAATTTCGCAGGGAGATATCGTTTCAATAACTTTTAGTAACCTTTCCTCTTCTTTTAAAATATTCACGTACATTAAAATAATTGAGATCTTCTTATCTTATCCATCCAGGATACTCCTACAACCTGATCAATATGATTCCTTGAGAGAAGTCACAAATCCATTTTCCAATCCAGCAGTATATTAACGTTTAATGATTATAAAAGAATCCGATCACCGTAACATATGAGTAATTGGCTATTACCCTGTGACGATTCCAAATTTATTTTTTTCACAGTGTCAGAAGTGGAATGATTTCGTGTGATTAGAAAAATTAGAAGCAACCTGATTGGTCTAGAAATTATTGACTCTCAAATAAAAGATAGATTCTCAATATTTCGAGACTCTTCGTGACTCTCTCTGACGCTTCGGCTCACTCAGTTGAGACTCAGTCGAGCCGTCGATGAGCAGACAGCATTGTCAACACGCTAGTTTGTACTCCGACGAAAGACCTTCGTTAAAGTCAGTCGTTTATTTTCAGTGACAAATTCTAAAGTGAACATTTTTCGGACTTAAGCATTTCGGTCATGTAACTGAACAGTACCTTGAATCAGAACTTAGTGTTACATTTATGGTTACATTTATTTACATTCGGCCCAACTAGGCTATCATGCAGCCCGGCTTAAGAACTATTAGTGACATCTAGTAACTTATTGAACTTTGAGTAACGCAACGAACATTCAGTTTCAATGAGCTGTACTTGTGTGAAGGAGATTTGAGTGACTCTAAGAACTTCAGATTCCACGCCATTAAACCTACCGCACCACTTCATGAAGTTTAGGTGAGTATTTGGTTCTACCAATATTTGAGTTCTTTATTTGTTAGGAATAACACGATATTGTTATTGCAGCTTATTTGTATATGTTTAACAGATGCGACGATAGACATGACGCGCTGGTATGTTTGTATAGATCGAAAAACGTATTTTTATGTTTTCTTTAGAACCAATTTTAATGTTACCTGTTTTTCTTTAGTTTTGAATGGTCAAATGCTTTCGGTACCATCATTCTCGCAATGTAAATCAATATGTTACGCGACTCTACCATCGTGCTACGCTTTTCCTCTCAGCGCGTTTTCCGCACAGTTTGTTGAAGCTCCCATCAATTTGCATATATTTAGCAAGTGCTCTACATTCCCTTTAACTGAATATATTATTTCTATAGTATATTATTATATGGTGAGTTAATATTGTATTTTATACGGAAATATGTTATGTGAAGATAACATGGTGTAACGTGTTAGACATTGATTACAAATCAATTTCGTTTAAAATCTCATCAGGAAAGATTATACCATTAGTTTAGCATATTATGAAACCAGAAAACGGGATTTGAACCTGCAACCTTACAATTAGGTAGCAGAAGTTAATGGTTGTTGAAAAACAACAAATTCCTGAGAGGCCGTTTTTTTTAAATTTCTAATGCAACGTGAGTTTTCATACTACGAAGTATCCGATGTCGTTTACTATATCTTACAACTTTGATAACAGGTTGTACGCATTTGAAGTAGTTGTAAATTCCGTTCTCTAACCCACTTCTCAGATGATAAATAATACCCGCAAAAGATTAATGGCTTGTGTTTGGTTTTGTTTACATCTTGGGAAACAATCTTATCATGAGCATTTTTTGAGTCTTTTTCTTTTTACAATTCATAGTGTTGATGGCCGACGTACTCAACATTGCCTATCTGACATTATCATATAAGCCATTTACTTTTCCATACTTACTAATTAAAACAATATTAACTCTAAAATCAAGCAAAATTATAAAATTGAATTCTAACATTTTTTTTCAATTTAACGTTCTTTTAACAATAGCATTCTCAGATGAATCAAGAAACCAGCATTGTCTAAATATAATAGGTCGTTAACGTGCTCGCAGGCACCAAAGACAGTCAAAATTCGATTGGTAATGTAGATGAAGAAGAAATAGGAAGTCAGATGCATCACTAACCCTATGAGGTAGCAACCCTTGCAATCTGAGACGGCACAAGTCCACCCAGGCCTTACACATTGTTTCGGATTCGGCAAATCCCTTGTCTCTCTCCGCCAAGATAACGTGGTCAGTTTCCATAGCAGATACATTACCATTCATTGTTCTTCCATAGAGTAGAAAACTTGATTTCCTCAAAATGGTAGACGATTCAAAGTTGTTTAAAGATAATGCTGAAAAATACACAGATCTAAAATTCTGTAGCTTAATATTCTTTTACACAATATTCTTCTCAACACAACACTATCAATTGATTTTCAAAGAGTAATGCTTCTTCGCAGCACAAGAATAAAGTAGCAGTTCCAAATTTCATAAAGACAAGACTTTTTCACAACAGTAGACTAGCAGTTAGACCTACGTAGCAGTTTTTATCCGTTAGCTTCAGCTTATAAACTCAAACTTAATCCCCGTGTGGCTAGCTGCTCGTTTTATCAAAGCTACCTCGTTCTATGTGCATGCGCAGAACATCTAATATGAATATCTTACAAGTAAATCTATTCCTTTTCAATACAAGAGGAACATTAAGGCGAAGAATGGCTTTTTTCATGCAAAGTACTATAAAAAGCCGTTATTTTAGAACACCTATAAAAATATCTTTAATGCGAATTTTCACAAAAAATAATTGTTGAAAATAACTGTTATTTTAAACGAATATTTTAAACGGTTATTTAATAGGTCTTTATAATTGTTACTTATAAATTCTCCTTAGAACTGCTACAATATAACTGTTATAAATAACAGCTGCAGAAACCCTTATGTGGACTCTAACAAATTTTGAGCAAAATTGTAACAAACTTGTGGAAGAAATTAGTAGATAATTTTTTACACGATATGATTCAAATACGTTTGAAGTGATGCTGAACAACATATGATATTTTAGCCAGAAATGATTTTTACTATCTACGCAGTCAATAATTCTTCATAATGAATTTAGACTCGGGCTATCTTTGTCTTTGGAAAATGAAAAAGGAAATTGTTCTTTCATCTCTGTCAATATTTCGACATCATGAAGCAGCACAAAGTCTTCTAATTTGTTTTTGACACTAGTGATGTTTTCTAGTGGATTATACTGCAGAATATATAGTAATTACAAAAAATTAAAATCTCGCACAAACAAATTCAAGGAATCACAACCCCAAGGAGAATCGGCCCTACTATGCTTCTTCATCTGGCGCTACTGTAATGTGGTGTGAGCCTTTCCGCGGGAACGGACGCATACTTTGCGAATAGGAAGGAAGTTCACTTAAGTTCTTTGTTACCAGCGATCTGTTGTGTTCTTGATCAAGTAAAAAGGATAAAATTCCGAACAAGTATCAGTACACCTGCTGTTTGTAAGATGGCACGACTACAGTTCGATACTATCCCCATCTATACTTCATAATACCCATTCCCTTCAGCTGTTGATCCTATATACACTCTCCAGACGCCTTAATTTAACTATAATGTGGCGCCGCGCGCATACTGCACGTTATGACCTTGTTTCTTCCATCAATGTAAAACAACATGTAACCTACTGTGCAGCTTAAGTTATATTCATCCATCATAACTGCTTTCTTTTTGGATATCATTTTCCGTCAGTGTAAATAAGGGATAAAACAAATTTACTTGTAGACGCTGAAGATTCTGCACCTGTAGAAGCTGAAATAATAGGTTATCTATGAGTATAATGTCTTGTTTGTTTTAAAATACTGTTGAAACAAGTTTCGAAAATAGTTTTTTTTAATAATGCGTGTAATGTTATTTAACGATTTATTGCTCTCGTCTAGAAGTAATTACACACCATGTGGTAAGATGTCTCTAATTCTTAACTCTTACTTTTTCTCGCTTTCATTGAATTTATTTTTAACAGATTTTGGCAGTACGGAAAGTGGGTGGATATTGTGATTGATGATAGGCTACCAACTAGTCATGGCGGTTTGTGTTACGTTCATTCTGAAGAGAAAAATGAGTTCTGGAGTGCTCTTCTGGAAAAGGCATATGCAAAGTAAGTTGTGGTAATATTTATGCAAACAAAAGTGCTTTATATTTTCCTCACGTTAATTTTGTCGAACTGCTTCTAACTTTATTCCTCTAAAATCAAGGAAGTAGGTTCTGAACTTGAACCGTCTACTGAAGTATCATTACCATTGTAAGACGGAGTAGAAGTAACGAACAGAAGTTTTTAAGCAACATTCTGCTATGTGTTATATCATCTATATTTGACTAGACTTATGGTCAATCTACTCATTCAACGTAAAGTTTACTTAAATGATATGTTCTTTCTCTTTATACCAGTTTATAGGAAAGAGAAATGTTACAGACGCATAATCTTAATAAAAATACTCGTGATTTATAAGAAAAATGTCGGGACTTAAAAGCAAATATCAAAGATTCTGAAGCAGGCCTAGCCACAGATATACATAATTAGCCAGTATTTACGAGCAGCTAACATATCTAGATCTTGTTACTACGTTTCCGCAAATAATTTTACCAAGTCAGTGGTAGGATGAATGGATTGATTCCCTTTATTATCGCTCCTTTCCTCTTCCAAAAACCACCACTGTTTTTAAAGATGAACTCTGGGAAGAGGGTGCGTGAACTGGGAACATTGCAAAATTGTAATTCGCTGTGAGTAAAAAGAAACTTGATATTTAAAAACAATATAACTACGACAGTGGTGAATCGATCGGCTTTGCATCACAATCTGAAATTATTCCACATTCCATTCCTGTATTGTTGTATCTAATTAAAATTCCATGTTTTCAATGGCGTAATATTAAATTTCCCAAATCTGACTTCTCATCATGTTTTATGCAGCATTTGCATGTGGTATCCTTTATCCAAAGATTTGTAAACTAACAATTCCTGTTCACTAGGGTGACAAGAATTTATTTTTGAAAAAACGGGAAATTTATCATGTCACACAAAAATACAAGTGTTAGTTATAACACACTATTAATTATTACAATTTTATTTGCATCAGGTAGACAAGGTATGTGAATCGGGTCAAGTTTACCTTTACATCAAGGAGACAACATATCTGCAGAATCGAGTCTGAACTCGTACTTGTAATAGCTACAACCTTTCTTTATAAGTTCTCTATCCTTTGACAGTAGCTTGGTTTAGAAAAAATACATTTAAAGAGCACTTATAACATTGCTACCAGCGTTTAAATTTCCGTTATGTTTTTCTCCTCTGTCCATTGAATGCTCATATAGGAGGAAATGCAATGAACATTTGCATTGTTAGATGGAACTGAAAAAATGTACGTTTATTTCTTGTTTAATTTTTCAGAATATTATTCGAGACGTTCGTTTTCACAGAAGAAATAAACCCATTTTTCATGGAAAAATCTTCTTTTCCACTTGCTTAGATTCCAACATTTTTATTGATCTTCATTTTCTTTTAGATATACATGTTTCTCCCAGTTGTTTCCATCCGATGATGTATCCATAAGCATTCATGACTCAAATATGAAAATGATTTTCTGTTTGAAAATAAACCGGGACAATTTTGTGTTCCGAAGTAGTTTATCAGGAGACTGAAAAGAAGGCTAAAAACAGAGAAAATCCCTGTTTTCCGGACATTTGGTCACCCTACTCTCCACGTGTTTGAAAACCTTTTCATTGAGCTTACATATGCTAATATTTTCATTTAATTTTAATCTCCGTGATACTTCTAACCTTACCACTCTTCCATTTACATTCCGGTTTCTTATCTAAACATGTCTCCAAACGTTAATTTCTTCGTTTGTTTCATCTCAAGATTCCAGGATTCCTCTATTACTCTCTTACAAAAAAGAAACAAAGCGCATCATCCCCTTGAACGAATCCTTTACTTTACATACTCTTTAATCAAACAAGACCCAGTTGCACGGTACAACCAAACATAATACAACTGCAAATTTGCTCAAAATTCTCCCCTACTAAAAGCAAGTAATTACTCCTAGGGCAGGTTCTACGGACGGCGCAAGACGTGCATTTGCACTTGGCATAAAAATGGCTATATCAGTGGTTTTCAAAAGCCGTTCCGCAACACTGTTGTACCGGTCCTTGACAAATTAATACTTTTGATTATTTAACACTTATTTTCTTGGTTTCGATAGTTCAAAATTGAGATTAAAGTATATGTTTCTTTTTAAAACAAGTAGAATCTAAAGATGTGGTGGCATATTTTGAATGTCAAATAAACCTCTAACTTACTAGCATCTTCTCCGCCCTTGAAAATATTCATTCCCCTGTAGTTTGCCGGCCCCTGAGTATAAAATATTGAAAAGCGCTCGTTTATATATAGAAAAATAAAAAATAACAATGGAACTATTTTTTATTTATTCCTTCCTTGTGATGTCGTGCCCAAAATTGAATTGTCTTCGTTAACGTTCTAGCCAAAATTAGTTGTGTGTATGGTAATTAATAATAGCATTTGGCTAGGTTAGAACATCCGAGACTGAGCAAAACTTACCTTATTTTAGCCAGGTTTGTAGAACAGCTATTTATTCGGGGGCAACAAGCATAACTTAAGGGGTATGAGTGCACTCAAGATGCTCAAGAGCACGAACGTAAGTCACTGAAGTTAACTAAGTGCCACTGAATATAAAGTCACCATACTTAAGATAGATAAACATAGACAAAAAGCTTGCAGTTAATTGGTTTCCAACTCACCTGATTATTTAATAGTAGAAGTGACACAGAACGTTGAAGTTGTCTAACATGTTAGATGTGACACACAGAGTTCTTAGCAGATCAGGTAGACAGAGCTGAACGTTGTCACATGATGTTGGAGTTCTCTCTTCTCTAGCAAAGTATATCGGAGTTGAAGTTAGTCTGTAGCACCTAGTTTATAGTTAGAGTAGTACGAGCGAAGGATTACCAATCAACTGATCAATTCACGCACCTATCACAAAGTATCAAATGTCTAGTTTTTTATATCAAACTCGATTTCGATGTTCAAATCATAATTCACTTCTCGAGGAGGTGTGTCCTCACAAGCTACCAAACACAATCGGGCCGAACTTTGTTTTGCATTGGTTTCTCTCACTTCATCCAGCTGAGTAAGGTGGACTTTAAACTGCTCGCCTAAGTACCGGCGTGAAGTTAGCGTCAGATTCATATTCAAAACAGCAGATATTAAGGTTGAAAATTTTTTCCCGCCTAGGTAAGGCATCAATTCGAAAAACAAAAGTGGGTGCACCTAGACAGAAACAAGAACGACACATACAACAAAATGTCCTGTC
>JAGDQP010001009.1:0-135378 GCA_022664845.1 Lepisma saccharinum | reverse complement strand
GCTCTCCTCTCCCAACCCGTCTGGTCAGCGTGGGAGTAGTAGACCAACTCCTCCCTTCGGGGTGAGGCCTCATCCACTAGTGGATTGAATATGGCTGTGATTTTTATATATATATATATATATGTTTAATATATCTCTTTTATGGTTACTGTAGATACTAGATAATGCATCATTGTTCAACACAAATTATTACCAAGACTAATACACAGATCAAACAACTCTGTAGGTTACTTATGTATGAAGTAGCATAAGTAGATACTATAAGCTTTGGTATAAAAACGAGTTACTAAAACTGAATATTAATTTATGTTAAACTATGTTTCAAACAAATATCAATAACTTTGACTTTAATAACCTAGACATTCTCTCCATGTATATCACATATCCGTGATAATCCTAATTCTTTTTTAAGCCTAGTAGTTGTTTCGCCAGGCTTATGCATTAACACCAATGTAGTTTCAGATTAATCACATTGTATATTTACACCTTTCTTCTTGACAATTGGCGTTAAGTTTGCTCTATCATTTATTATTTCGCCTTATTTATCATGGCGTAGTTAAGGTTGATGGAACCTTTTCTTCCACTGAATCCACCATGCGATAAAATCATCATGAAAAGTATCAAGTAATATCATGAAAATATCAAACAGACAACACGGAAACAAACACACGAAAGGAAAGAAATACAAAGTTATCACCCAGACACACGTTTACCAACCAGGATAAATTATAACTAATCGTTAAGAATAATATTAATAATAAAATATTTTTATTGAGGAAATTCTAATATACTGTCTTTTGCATGTAGAAATCCTGATTACCGAGTGTTTAACCTGACGTCCAGCACAGAGTTCCAAGTGCCATGGGCAGAGATTATTGAGATGGGCAAACGAGTCATGCACAAGCTCCCATTAAATAACGTTGTTTGGTATCCAGGAGGAAGCATGAAGAAGAATCGGCTTCAACATAACATCTGCGTATTTTTCTTTCATCTGATACCTGCCTACTTCATCGACTTCTTTATTATGTTAGCGGGATACAAACCTGTGTAAGTTGCGCCAATTGTGTGATTTTCTTATTATTAACTATGTTTTATCCAGTAAGTGATTATTTTAGATTAGTTTTAAAAACCATCCCTATTCAATGTTGGAGTAAATTATGAGTATTGACAGAGGGGAAGAAGCAAAACTTCAAACTACATTTACCAAATACCTAGTTAGATGATATTCAGTTGTCACTACAATGAATTGCATTTACCGCAACTCAGAATATTGACAGTAATACTTGTGGAATACTTGAAAATAATTACTAAAATTATAATTTTACCGTATTTTTAGAACTTCCTTTCTGCCTGAATAATCACTTATAAATTGTAATAAGGAATTTATTAAAACAAATCTCTTAGATGAATTATACTGCAGAACGTGATAGCTAACCTAATATGCTTTTTTCATCAGAGCAATATATTTTCAAAGAATTAGCCTGGCCATTCCACGCTAAGTCAACAAATGAATCAGTTATTTGAGAAACCGGACTGTTCATTTCTTTTCTCTTTTCAATTATACTGGATTGGCCTGCGTTTCTAAAAAAAAAAAACATGATTTGCAGACAGGTGTGCTTAGGCATGGAAGGCTTAGTTGAAGAGGAACTAGAAAAAAATGATAGAGGCTAGTAGCAAACTACAGCAGAGGATAGTAGACAGTAATCCGGAAATATGTAAGTGTTGTGTTGTGGCTTTCTCATTTGTAAATTGTACAGACCAGAAGACTAGAAATGAGTATGAGACGGATGAGTTGTGGAGACGTAGTACATTTATATAGAGATAATGATGATTTTAGGGACTTTGGTTTGTTATGATGAGAAACATGTACTGCTAATAATGTTGGTTATTCAGGAGTGGATCGTGAATACGCAACATGAGTTATATGAGTTAATTCGCATTTGGTGAAGCGTTGACTGATTTGTGTAGCGGCGATGAAATATCTAGATATTACTCTGAACTGTAGCTTTCATGTGAAGGATATCATTGAGAGAAATTGAGTTCAGAAGGGGAGGTGAGTTGTTAGTATGAGCAAGAAAGACTTGACTGAATCTAAGCACATGCAGTCCACGTGATTTTATTATCTATGATGAGTGAACTGTTGTTTTCGTATATCCATGGTCCCGATTCTTACTTTTGCTTCTGTTTGTGTCTGAGAAACTAGATTAAAGTAAATATATTAAACGTTTGCGATGTATAATTTTCATTTACTCTCAAAGGCATTAATTTCAAGATTACATATATCATAATTCGTAGCTCGCTAAGGTTTGTATACACTGAAGTTCCAAAAGCCATAAGATAGTGGGAGGGAACTGGATAACTGCGCGTAATTTCGCGGAAAAGCGGTCGAACGGCGCGAAGCAGTTGCAGTGTGTTTAGTTGAACTACTGTGAATGCAGTGAAACGTCGAGTACCGTGGTAATTGCAACCCGACAGAATTATCGGCGCTTTAGTGTGGGATTATAGTTGTTGCAAGACGCATGAGGCATGCAATTTACGAAGTTTTCCAGACATTGAACTTTACTCGCTCCATAGTGTCAAGGACCATGAGTACCGCATTGGAAGCATCACGGCCCATCAGGCACAACATAGTGGCCACCCACGGGTGTTGAATGACCGCGACTGGCGACGTCTGGGCAGACTCGTCCGGACAAACAGAGAAGCAACAGTGTGTAATGTGATAGCATAAATCAATGCAGGACGTCCCAGGAACGTGTCTTAGCGGTCAGCACAGCGCAATATGGTCTTCATGGGGTATCACATCCGAAGACCGACACGTGTGCAGATAACAATCGCTGCCTATCGGCTGTAGCGACTCACATGGACTCCTGAACATGTGAATTGGGCATTAGAAGATTTGCAACGTGTAGCGTGGTCAGATGAGTCACGTTTTCAATTGGTACGCTCGGATGGTAGGGTACGTATGTGGCGCAGATCCCATAAAGACATGGACCCAAGTTGTCAACAAGGCACTATGCAAGCTGGTGGTGTCTTCGTCATAGTGTGGGGCGTATTTACGTGGCATGGTTTGGGTCCTCTGATGCGCTTCAATCTGACATTGCTCGCTCAGCGCTATGTTCAGCTGCTTGATGATCATCTCCAGTCCTTTATGGACCTCATATAGCCTGCCAAAAATGGGATTTTCATGGATGACAAAAATGGGATTCTATGTCAGTGGGCAGGAATGGTGCGCAACTGGTTTGAGGAATATTCTGGCAACTTCTAACGCATGATTTGGCCCCCTAGATAGCCGGACATGAACCCTATCGAGCACATGTGGGATATCATCGAAGGAGCTATTCGTGCCCGGATCCTCCATCTCCAACAATCACCGAATTGTGGACTGCAGTCGAGACTGCATGGCTGCACATCTCTCCAGCGGACTACCAGCGACTTTTCGCATCCCTATCACGTCGAAATGCTGCACTTCGTCGTGCTAGAGGGGGTCGCTTATTAGGTAGATACTGACTTTTGACACTTCAGTGTATATTTGAACTAGACTAGAAATATAATGATATAAGATACGTTTTAAAATTTTGACGATTGTTTAACTAGTAAATGTCAAATGTCCTCAGCATTACATCATGGACAACTTTGCACTTGCTTGGCCGTTAGATATTTTCATTTCATATTTCCAATGTTTTCCATTTCATGTGAAATAAGTGCCAAAAACGAAATTTTGCAGGAGAAAGGAAAAACAAAAGATCTCTCCGCCTTGAACACACAAAAGTACGACATCTTTCGTCGCGTGTTTGTACTATTTGCAATAGTCTAGGGGCGTCTGAATTTTGCTGGTTGTTAGGCTTGGCAATTCGAACATTTTAACATCAAAAATGGGATTTTCGGATTTGTTGCGCTTAGATCGTTTTCCATTTTCAGTCTTCAATTCATTGTTACCCCTCTGGGTCAGGTTGAATATCAGACAGGCAGATTTGTCCGTAAAACATAATGCACGCTCTTTTCACTGTGAAGATGAAGTATTCTCCAACAAAACGCCTAATAGTACGGTCGGCAAAGGTGGTTCGAACAGCAAAGATGATGACAAGAGTTAAAAATGTCAATAACATGGCTATAGGTGTTTAACCAGATAACCCTGTAAGTCATCAAGAGAATTAACCTTAATAGTTCATATATATTTGATTGTTTTATGTTCTTTATTTAAGTTATAAGTTTTAGTGGTATTTATAGACCCCTGAATTATAGTGAACTACGGTTATTGTGTGCAATGATGTAAGGTTATTTCATGATACGTTCTGTGGTGGTTTACGAGCTATTAGATTAATAAAGTTACAGCAGTATTATTTGTATTATTGATAACGATTAATAAACAGTAATTCTTGGCTGGAAATAAAGAAAGAGTAACGTTAGCATGCAGCGGATTCTAACTGTCAGCATTCTACGATAACAATGTTTACCAACCCAACAATTACAGTTTAGCTGTTGTTGACAGGGGATCACCTCATAAATAACGGGTAGTCTTTACCTAACCCGGAAAGATATATATTTTAGAATAGCTTTTCTACGAATATATACAATCATCAAGCCTGCTTGGCTCTACGTTAGTCAGAAAGTGTAATTTGTCTTTAAAACGCATAATAAAATAAATTTTATGATTTTGTTGCAGATAAGATTTGGAGTGATCAGTACGGCAGTTGGGAATTAAATTATCTATTAGAAGAATATTGACCTAGGAAATGAAATTTCCGAAGAAAATGATTTGCTGTAGGTTACCATAAAAATAGATTCATTTTTATATTTACGGTGCTAATTATGCAGAAAAGTTTGCTTGCTGTGTTTGATTTCAGGCATTACTGTTTAAGTAAGTATCAGAACATTTGTAACTATTTTGCCTTTCCTTTTCCAGAATGTTACATGTACAGAACAAAGTGTCCAAAGGGTTCGAGATATTTGAGTACTACGCAAATAACCAGTGGATGTTCCGAAATGCCAACATATTAAGTCTGAGGAGCGTAATGAACGAACATGAGAGGGCGATGTGGCTGATTGATGGAGACAATATTGATATGGATGATTACCTGTTGCAGTGCACATACGCTGCCAGAGAATTTATCCTCAAAGAACCAAAAGAGACAATTCCAGCTGCAAAGAGGCATCTACGCATGTACGTACTTTCTTTTAATTTTAATTGCAGAGCTAATGTTTGTCTGTTGCAATTTTAAATGGACGTCTTTTACATTGCTGAAAACGAAAATGGTATTAAAAGTTTCTTATTATCAGTAATAAGTAATTTTTATTATCAGTAACTGAATTGTTTTACTATCTACAATTTGTTTAGCTTTATTTCATATTCACAATTAAGACAAAACTTACATGACATGATAAAAACTTTCAAATTTTATAACAAACCGTTTATTTGAAACGAGGAAAGCGAATTAGCTATACAGGAGCATCAGATAATGCTGTAAAATGAATCGACAAATAGTACAGTTTTATCACTTGTAACTATTATTTCCTCTTCTGAAAGATGAGCTTATCCTTTTCAAATTCAACATGAGATTATAATTTTTGTTTAATCCAAAATCGTGTATTATATCACTACTCTATCCTGACGGTCCTTCCCATCACTTTCAGATCCTAAGTTGTCCGGAGACAACTCCAGATGCGAATGCAGCGACTATATCTTAAAAAATATCAATCCCCCATATTTTGATAATTACTCAACAAATCATCGTTCCAATTCCCTTTTTGTCACTAAAACCAGCGCTTCCATCAGAAATGGACATATTTCGGTCAGCTTGTTCAATGATCTTATTTCTTATGACGGGCATTTCATATATTTTCAAAGTCATTCAATTCGTAGAGATAAAAACAACAACGTCGGATAGTTTACCATGTCTGAGCTTGATATTTGATTCTGAATTATTGAAAAAAAATCCAAGTTTTGTCGAAAGAATTAGAAAGCTTTTAGTTAGATCCAACTTACCGCCTAACTTAGCAGAAAGCATTTTTCTACGTAATACATGGCTAATATTTAAAGTTGTGCTTCCTTGAAATGTTTTCTTCTTGGATGAGTTAACTCCTCATTACGTAATGCCATTTTGTTATTCCACTGTTATAATAGGAAGTGACAACGCTCAGTGAAAAAAAAAAACTTATAATGCATGGAACAAGGCTATCATTTGCAAATTATCACATATTTGACAACAATATTTCAGATGTTGATAACATATAAACTGTGAAAGGTCTTCGTATATTTATTTGATACCCACAGAATGAGCATCTCGTGTAAAAGGCTTGTACTTATCCTACTGCTTTTCAACTCTGTTTAGAAGAATTGATAAGTGATCTTCACCTTTTCGTGTTAAAAGCCTTTCTCATTCACCAAATCGTTCACACTTTGCAAATAAAAATGTAACCTTGGTCGTCTAGATCAACACAAAGGTAGTCAAAGTAAAATACTTCCTTCGGCTATTCTGTGATTGAGAGACGTTGTGACATAACGGAAAATGAACAGAAAAACATTAGTAGATTATACACGCACACTTTTCTTGTTCGAGGTTAGTAAATTTTACTAGCCCAAAAATAAATATGTTCACTTACAATTATACCTCTCACTTCTCTGCAGCCTTCAATAAATTTGATTTTTATTTATAGACTTTAGGCACCTCAGGCTCAAGCTACAATCTTCCATGAAAGTTTGACAAGTTAAACGAGCTTCTAAACCTCCCAGAGCAATATTTATTGTTTCATTAAAAATTACCAACCATATTTCTTTCAAAGTCTTGTTCGTCTTGTGATTTTTCGCTAAGTCAAATAATGAATATCATAAAACAATATGCTTTCTTGAAGTCAATACTGTCATAGCGACAAAATAAACAAATGTTTGGTATTGGGCATTCCATTATTGTGAACTCATTGATGGCTTTATAAATCACATACTCAGTCGCCCTAGTTTGTAGTAACCATTTTGGCATTTGTCTGGTGTGATTAAAGAAAAACCCTGGAAAACCTCAGTCACGATATGTGTGCTCTCACTAGTATAGAACCAAGGATCTTCCGATTACTAAGCTGGCGTTCTACCAACTGAGCTCTAGGCGCTCGGTATTGAACATTTCGTATCAAATCATGCTGTCCGTATAGTCCACCATGTAAGGTTTGATGAAATGTGGCGCAGAGCTCGGCCAGGTATTGTTATGAAGAAAGACCGAAATTTAGATCTAGTTAATTATGCGTTCTGGAATTAAAACGATCCGAACATGGGATGTTTGCCTTCAAAACATCAACTACGATTGCTATCACCTTTCAGGACCGGTTACCCGAAATATTGGTAGCCATAAATTAATGGTAAACTGTCAATGGTAATTATTAATTTAATCCAATGTAAAATATTAACCAGTTTGGTAGTACAAAAATACGTTCCAAATTCATCCATGACATAATATAAAATACGTTCACAAAATAATGTAATACAGGCCTGTATGTACGTTGAAAACGCATTTTCAATTTCAAAAATCACTTGTAAGCAAATGACGTACAGTTTATGTAATATGTATTCCTGATCATCTTAGAAATGCAGTAAGTAAAATCCCTTTCGAGCTAGAAAGCTAAAACGTAAATTTCTATTTGTATAATATTAATGCCCTCAAATATGTTAGCAGGAAACACTTAGAAAGTTCACTTTAGAAATGAAGAATAAAAAGAGAAGATAAAATAAAAAGTCTGAACATTACTTTTGAATCGGAATATGTAAAATAAATTTTCAAATGAATGTAACTCATTGCATAGCAAATTAGAATTACCTTCGTAGTCACAATCCCTTATACTCCCGCTGTTCGATTACTGTGATATAGTCTACAATGATCTATAAGTTTACAATGATCCATCTAGCGAACAGATTACAAAAGAATGCAAGTTAATTCCGTTCGGTTTATCTTCCATGATAAAATATATGGACTTGTATCAAGAAAGTACACTGAACTCCTATCTCTAGCTGCAACTAAAGGAAAGAAGAAACTTCCATATTCTTCTTCAATTATAAATGTCTGTAAATTTAAGCTAACCAACATAACTGCGTATCATGCTGAAATATGTGTACTTCAGTCACAAGAGAAACACTCATTCGTATGTCAACACCACCGAAACAATATCAAAACACAACTCTAAAACGTATTCAACGTCATTTATAATCTCCGGAATCTAATTGTGGAAAAAGTTATCTTCGGTTCGGTAATGCCCTACTAAAGTAACCTTCCCAATAAGGTGTATACTTATTTTCTCTCTCGTGTCCACAGCGGTACAAAAAATATTAATTTTAGTGAAAGACTTCTATGCAAGAGGTAAATGTGCTGAAGCTTACTTACTTACTCTATGGCTTACGGAACTCGCAAGTTCATTGCCGTAGTAACAAACGTACGTCATCGAGATCCGGCCTGGGCAAGATGAAGCCAGTTTTTATCAGAAACACCTACTTCTTGAAGATCCCTTCTAATATGGACTCCCAATGTCGTCTCGGTCTTCCCAACAGTCTCTTTCCCTCCGGTTTCCAACCAAGATGGAATTAACCTTCGTTTTTTTCCCATCCGAGTTACGTGGCCTGCCCATCTTAGTCGTCGTGATTTCATTATTCTTGCAACATCGGGTGAGTTGTACATTCCTTGATGTTCTTCATTATGCAGATTCCTCCATTCTCCAGTCATCTCGGCCCGTATATCTTTCTCAAAACCTTATCTTCAAACACACGTAATTTATGTTCTGCTAGGGTCGTACTCTAAATTTCGCAATCGTAAAGTGTTACCGGCAGAATAACCATTCTGTATATTTTCAATTTCAACTTCTTTGATATTAATCGCGAGGTTAGGAGTTTTTGAGCTGAAAAGAAGCACGCGTTGTCCGATACTAACTGACCTTTTATTTATTCCGTTACCTCGTTTTTGTTTGTTACATATGCTTCCAAATATTTAAATTTGTTTACTTTCTCTATGTTCTCATTTTTAATTGTGATGTATATATTTCCGTTATTCCCCCTGTTTCGGCTTGTTATCATGCATTTTGTTTTCTTGATGTTTACCTGTAGACCTATCTCATCGCACGCTTCTGCTAAGACATCAGTGTTACTTTGTAGTGCCTCTATATCTTCCCCTATTAAATCTACATCGTCCGCGTACACGAACAGTTGATTCAAGCCATTCAACGTTAGTCCCTTTTTGTCCTCGTTTATTTTTAAAATCACATATTTTAAAGCAAAGTTAAACAGTAGTGGTGATAAAGCAGCACCTTGTTTCAATCCGTTGCGAACCTAGAAACTATCTGACATATCCGTATTCTGCTTATGGGGTCGCTGAGACACATCCTTACAAGTCACCGCTGAAAACGTTCATCACTCTCAAGGGAAACTATCTAGAGAAAACCTAAAGTGCAATGCTCAAACAACCCTTGTAGGAAGCGGGCTCTGCGACACATCAAGCAGCAGCAAACAATTAGGTAGCTAAAGCAATTTTTCATAAATGCCATTTTGTTTTTAATTTTTCGATGTTTTCTGGAATCGTCGATTGTTATTTCCCAAAACCTGCGATATATTACAAGCTTTATCCGGAAAGTAATTTCCCCTTTCATGTGGAGTGTGAAATATTGTGGGTAGCGTTGTCATGTTTAGCAACGGTGTCGCGTGAGTCAGTACGCGTCCAGCAGTGGCGGAGTGACGCTCGTGTTGTAGAGTATCTAAAAACTGGAATAATAGCGGGTGAGTGCGCCTGCGCAACACTCTCGCGAGTGATACGGCACACGAACTCTGTAAATAAAACTTCCAAATTGATGTTTGAAACCAGTTATCGTAGCTATATGGCTAAGATATCGGCTTATGGAGTATGAGATTCGGGTTCGGAACTCGGCAGGGTCAAGTTTTTTCGTTTTTGTTCTTAAAAAAAAAACACTTTTATGCTCAAACCTATCGTTAATATATTTCTAATTTAGGGTTAAGTTAGGTTAGAAAGTGGGGTTTGGTTCTCTTCTTTTACTTATACGCGATGTAACATAATTTTCTCTTTTACTTCTCCGCAACGCTGATAGATGGCTCGTGTTAAAATATTTCATGTTGTAGACGGACGTCTCGTGATGCCCTTATTCAAGCAGCAACTGTCATTACAAGTGTGTGCAGCAATTGAGAATTCTGCCAACTGTGAGGTACGCTCACTACTAAGGTTTATTTTAGCCAAAACTCTAAAACTGTTGGAATCAATTATCAACTTTGTGAATATTATCAAGATAATGTAATGACTTAAAGTGGTATACTCTTGTGCAAATAATGGGCGGACACAATGTTCACAATGAGAAATGAGAAGGGTGGTTGACTGCGGTGAATGATCAATTGACTCAGAAGACTTACAAAAGAGTTCGAGAGAAACGGCGTTTTACATTTTCAGAGCGTTCTGGTGATGATGACTCAAATCTCAGGCTACCAAGACTTTCTTTGCTATTTATCTGGTAGTATTCGCAATTGGTGCTCACATTTTTGAACAGCAGTTTTTGCTTGATTAAAGATTACACGACCTTCACGTTGTTACTGCTGGATGCATACTGATTCTCACTACAAATCTGCCAAGAATTGCAACGTTACTTACAATATTTCACACTCCACATTTAAACGGAATTTACTCTCAGGATAAACCTCGTAGAATTGGCCTTATTCGTAATCAAATCTCAACGATTAACAAGAAATTACTATTTTCTACTTTTTAATCAAAATCTTGTCGACTACTGGTAGATCTGTTAATTTCTGGACGAAGAAAAATATATGTAGTCAAGAAATGTCGTAAACGTTTTAAAGAAATACAAAATGATCAAAGCAATTGACTTCAGTTTTACTGCTTGTATTTTCATTTATTGTAAGGCGGAAACATCTGTGTGAATTTATATATATTAAACATTCGTAAGACTTTCTTGTAAATCATATTTTGCGCAAGTGACCTAACAATTTTATGTGGTTTCATCTTAGGACTTAGAAGCATGTAGTCGAAAATGACTTTGCAACATGATACAGTTACAACAAACGTATTTTATTTGTTAGTTTTACCAGAATAACACAAAAATACTTTAACAACAGTATTTTGCTGTAGAACATATTTAAAATAGAAAGATCCATATAGCATTTCTCAAAGATCCATATAGCATTGCATTTTTATTCATTATTTGAAATTAATCTTACAGTTTAACTTGTATTATTATTAATACGGCAAATCGAGAAAATGATTAAATAACTACCTAGGAAATGGTAGGCTCATCTCAAGTCCTGGATAGAGGTTCCAAATCATGAAGCGTGGAGTTTATTTTGACAGGGACTCGTCGCATGCATTGGTATGTATGCAACCAACATTATACCATATAATTCCGTTGGAAGTTTGAGTACGATCCATAACTGAAAGGGTAATCCACAAGTGACCCGAAGCATTCATATTCTACGTCCAAGGAAGACCGTCCATACTGCAGAAGTCAGCGAAAGTTAATGATATTTTGTCGTGATAGTGACGGACATGTAAGTTGTTCGTTGTGTTGCTCAAGCAGTCTTTCGCTTTTATGAATGGATTAGATGAATGGATTATGAAGATACACAATAAGAATGAACATATGTTTAGCTTGAGTATATGTATGTTCTAACATTCTTGCGACCATATGCCATCACCGTTCTTGCGACCATATGCCATGAAATTCGTTTAATTCTATATTGCATTCTATTCTATAACTACATTCCAATTAAGCCAGAAGCTATTAACGTAACATAATTCCAAATCACGAGATCAGCAGTGTAAAACAAATCACATTATTTGAATGGGAATCGAGCCTACGATCCTTGGCATTAGAGGTGGGAGCGCCAGTCAACTTGAAAATATATATTCGTTTCGAGTTAATTTTAATCCGATTTTTAGAATTGTAGGGAAATTTAGGACAGACAAAGCCACCACATTGTAATCATTAAAGAACATTTCGGATGAAAAATGTATATAGTTTTAATATATGTAATTTGCCACTACGTAATGGACAAAAGATGGTAGCAAAGATCTACTTAATGTTTCTGCTTTGAACAGAACAAGGTGCTAGTTAGCGGGAAAAGCCACTTTGTTTTCAGTAGTAAGAGAATACAGTTCAGGTTGTTTGAAAGAAGAAATAAAGAGCGTTTCATTTAGTAGGAGAGGTGTTACAAAACTGTATACTTAAACCAGATAGTATGAACCATAGTTTATGGTTTCTGCTAAACTATGTAACAAGAAATATCAATTGTAGGTCATAATGATTGAAGACAATCGGATATTTTGAGTAGGCCTAAACTGCTTCTGTTTTGTGTTGGTGGAGGCAGCTAACAATGCAGAGTAGCAGACATTATTAGCAACGCTGTTTGTGTGTGTGTGTGCTTTTTAAGAAATGTCTTGCAAGACGGTAACAAACATATGCTGTTCACATAATAACGAAACAAACTGGACAAGATGTTACTGTATTCATAAGTGTCCAGCAGTTATACAGAGTGGCATTACACATACAGTGGGCATATCCTGAACAATTTCAGAACGTTATGCTGAGACTTGGAGGCATGCAGCTTCTGCTGAGTTTTATTGGTTACATTGGTACTCTCATGGTGGACAGTGGATTAACTAAAGTAGTGCAGAATGTATTTGCGGGTGTTAGTAAAATTATACTTGGGAAAAAATTTCCTCAGTGTGTACGCGCTCTCAGGATAATTGATGAAGAAATTGTGAGAGTTATGTTTGAGTCGGAATGCTTACAAAGTAGCAAAGAGTTGCTGGATGTTCTGGAGGACTTATCCAAAAAAGTAAAACAACAAAGCTGTGGGTTGATGTTCTCATAAAGCCTGTATTCATTATGATGTTATACATAAGAGCAGAGAGAGAAGGTGACTGGCCTCTGCACATAGAAGCTGTAAATAGCATGATGCCATATTTGTTCTGCATCTCATACTAACTACGCCAGGTATGGTTTGTTTTACTTACATGGACAAAATTCCAATATCTGTCCAACATTTCTTTCGTGGTAACCATGTTACGCGTCATATACCTGGTATTTGGAATGGTATGTGGAGTGAAATGCGGATAGAAATGACTTCCATGAGATTTGGACACAGCAAGGGTGGAATTGTTGGAATTACACTACGTCCAGACACGTTGAAAACATGGGTATTGAGCATGCATTCTTGTAAGACACTTGAGAAACATCTCACGAATGTAAGTGAAAATAGTGACTTAAAAACGCAAGTGACCCACAGAGAGGAAGCAAAATCAAGAATTTCAGCTGATGCAGCTGATAGCCATGGAATTCGTGAAAGACAATGAATCCTGAAATACATCCATAAAATCTTGTAAACATTGCTACAGGCAGAGTAGCGCCTTCGACAGTCAACGTTCATGAAGCTGTTGAAATTGACAAGAAAATGATGAAATAATTTGAAAATGGTTGGCCATCAAGCTTTCATAATCCAATTCCGAAGAAAATTGTAACAATGTCCGAAAAAAGGAAGCAAGGTAAAACTGGGACCCCAGAAATCTTGGACACAAACAGAATATACTCAAGAGTAATTGGTCTTCAAGCTAGTTCAAGAGATATAGACGTAAATCAGGTGCTTTCCTGTGAATTTTCTCCAATTCCAACTTCAATGTTTTTACAGTCAGGTGAAATGAGAATATGCACAAGTAAATCAAGTATGAAAAAGCTGTTACAAGTTTCTCGTTTCCAAAGAATTAAACATCAGGAAGAAGGAACAACAATAATTGATGGAGGAGCACTTATGTAGTGTATCAAGTGGCCTGAAAAAGGCACAGTGCGTGATTTCATTGACGAATTCAAAGTGAGCATAGTGAGAATATTAAATTCTGGTTATGTGTATCTCGTTTTTGACAGGTACAGAGAATACAGTTCAAAAGATACAGCAAGAAGATTAAGAGCAGCAGGTGCATCTCGAATACATGTGTTGAATTTTACAACTCCTCTCCCTCCACAGAAAGTTGTACTAGGTGTGACAGAGAACAAAACACAAATCATCCATTTGATTTGCAAAAATCTCTTACAAGATTTCGAATGCCATGGTAATACTGGATGGCATAAACTGTTTCTCACCGGTCCAGAAGATATCCCATTCGAAATTTCCTTGAAAGGCGTAGCAAAGAGACATGACATGTATCACTTCACATGAAGAGGCTGATAACAGTGCAACAAGCAATTAAAGTAGCTCTGGCTGGAGACTCTCAAGTGACTGTAATATCGGATGACACCGATGTTTTCCTATTGCTTGTTCATTTCTACTTCATGGAAAACATTACAACAGAAATGTTAATGGAATCACCAGTGCACGGACGAACTGGCGTAGATATTGATGCAGCTGTATTGGAGCATCGGAAAGTCATTCCCAATATTTTGGCAGCTCACGCTCTCCGTGGTGACACTACAGCTTCATACTTTAGTATCGATAAAGGAACAGTTGTGAAAAACATTAAGGATGGATATTCCCTGTCATTACTGGGCGACCATCCAGCACTAATTTCTACTGTTCCAGAGCAATCTTCACTATTTGTCACAAAATGCTATGGTAAAGGAAGCTGTACAACTACTACAGAGGCTCGAATAAAACTATGGCATGAAAAAATGGGGAGAAACTGTTCTCAAGCACCACAGCTTTCCTCGCTCCCTCCGACGAACGAGGCTTTTGCAGAAAACGTCAAACGTGCACATTTGCAAACAGGTGTGTGGAAAAGTGCATTGTTGCCACATTCACCTAAACTAGACCCAACTATGCATGGGTACTATACAGATACTGCTCAGAAAACTTTAGTGCCATTAACTTTGCCAGAAGATGTACCCTTAGCACCCTCTGAGATACTAAAACTGATTAAATGCTCGTGTGAAAGCGATGAACCATGCAAAATTTTTCGTTGTAGTTATAGAGATTCTTCTTTACTATGTACCTTGTTCTGTGCCTGTAACAATATTGGATGTTACAGCCCTATAACACCTCGTGCAGTTTCAGATGAGGATAGAAATAGTACGGATGATAAATGTACAGTGGAATATTAGATTTCTTAAATAAAATTTTGTCTCATTCTTTGTGAAATATTTTAAAAGTTCGTCAGGAAGTTTAAATTGGTAAATAGGAATTAAAGATTTAAAGATTAAAAAAAATATTAATATGATTTTTCAGTTGTCTGACGAAAACACTTCCTTTAAATAATCGAAAGAAAATATTCAGCTTTGTTTTCCTTAGATAGTACTATTTGTATCATATTTTGTAGTTTAAGGTACATATATGCATACTATGGTAACCTACATTTTTCACGCATTGAAAGTGAATGTTTCTTATGCATATGTGAATAAACATGTATGAGATATATTTATAACAGTAAATTATATAAATAAGCATCATTTATAATTGTATACAAATATGGAAGTACAGTATGACCTTCATAATCCTACAGTTTCCGATATATTCCTCAGCCTCTATTCAACCGATTTGTACAAAATTTTTAGGGTAGGTCTCTATGACTATCAAGTCCTGCCTCCGAAAATTTGAAATAGGTCGGTTAAATAGGGGCTGAAAAAGAGCCCGGAAACTGTTACATTATCGAGGTCATACTGTATATTAAAGGTAAAATTCGGTAATTTTTAACTTTGTAAAGCAATTTTTAACTACAATAGAAGTAAATATGCAAATAAACAATACTTAGTAGGAAAGATGAATTCATTATCTATCGGAAGGAAGTTACAGAATGCAAATCAGATAAAAATTACAGGAACTATCGTTGATTGCTTGGAACTTGTTGTTTTAAACTTGACGACTATTATGATGACGCAAAAATGACGTCACCGCTCGAATTCGCCAAGGGTGCCGAGGTGACATCACTCAATTTTGAGAAGCTTTTATACCCATCATTCAGAAAATTCAAAGAAAAAAACTTAATACGCTACCATCGGGTTGAGCTGATTTCAAGCTTTTGGCTGCCGGACTAATCCACTCCCATTCCCACTTTGGTGTTTTAATGTAATAAAATATGTTCTTTATCCTAATTTAATATTTTCCATTTTTTTTTACTATCTCGCAGTGTTACATCTATAAAGTTATTCCCATTCTTCTGCGTGATAATTTAGTTTTATGAAATCTTATGCATTTAGTTCCAAGTTTCGGAGCTATAAGTTAACACGGGTCTAAAATACTTTCGTTTCAAAGAATGTGGAATGTTGCGAAAACTATGTTTATTTGTTCGAGTGTTAACAATCCCAGATGGATTTTTTTTGGTTCATTTCTCGTATATTTACTTTATTTTAATTTTAAGCAATACCAGAAAGATGTAAGTGCTTCTCGGTTTCCAACTTTTTATTTATTTTTTAGTTTTGTGAACATTATCTTTTAAACCTTCATAACTATATATATGTTTTTTTTTCTTATAAACTTCTCTCAAGGTCTAAGATAATCTTAACAAAATGCCAATATTGTCAGTAAGTCTTAGATGAGACACGTATGATCCAGTTACATTAATTTCTATATTTGTCCAATATTTCTGCAAATGTTCACGATTTCAATTGTATATTTTCTTTCTTTTGAAAATTGACAGTTAGACGAAATACTGTGAATAAGGAATATTTTCGTAAGGTATAACATGTGAAAATTTTTCTGCGACTTCGGAAAATTATATGCCTTCATTTTGTTTTATTCCAGAATGTACTGGGTTGATAGAATCACCAGAGCGTTGTTTTGGTGGCTGATCATCTACACCTTGTCTTCGTGCTCAGAAACTGTCAGTGATATTTTACAAACTTTCTACAGGTTAGTAGCTCAGGTTTGGAAACAGGTACCAGTTTTGGCATTCCTGGTTCCTGAAGATGCGGCGGAGAATCCCAGCACAATTTAGACAAATTTATATCTCTGATGAAGTGAGTTAATTGGGGACATCCGAAACATATGAATGGCTAAAAGTGAGATTGTTATTTTATTCAACATAATTTCAGGCCACGGTTACCTTTCAATGTGTTACCTTATTATTATGATAATCTTTCAGGTCTATATGTGGATTATGCATTTTCTGTTATTTTTAATTCGAGATAAATATGTCAAAAGGGTATTCAAGTTTGAGAATATCATTGTTCTCTAAACACTATAAATGTGTCAACGTGGAATGTGACTTAGGTTCTCAATATTTAATTAAATTGGGGATAGTTATCTCATGCAGTAAATCAAGTTTAATATACTAATTCCCTTGCATTATTCTGACTGAAAATGTGCTCAGGGTGTACTCGTGAAATGTAGGCTTTGTTAATAAAAACATCCGATACGATTCTAATGTGATAAAAGAAATACATTTTTCATATGAAATACAACTTTAGATTCATTTGGTTGTCCGAATATTTCATTCCTAGTGGAATAATAATTAATAAGACATGACAGTCATCATAAACTAAGCTTCTAAAACATGAAAAGGATTTAAAACAAGAATGAAGTTGATGTACTAATAGCAACACAATTTCGAAATGAAATTGAAACTTATTTTGTTCTTTTGAAAGAACATTTGTTGTGTTTATTTTTCTTACCAAAGTGATTTTATATATATATATTGTAACTGATATACTATATTGTATAGTTGAAGATGTAAGATTGCTATCTTTTATTATAATTCAAACGTGAAATGTGTGAAGAGTGATTGTTGAATATGTTTATTATCATGTTACCATTACATTGATTGCTAAAAGTATATGTCTCTTTTGTATAAAAACATCTTTTCCCACAAAACATTTATAGGTAGAATACTTGATTTAATTGTACTGTAGTGGTTTCCTAAATAATAATTGTTTCAGTAGTTAATTGCTAGTTGTAGTTTGCTGTAATAAAGTCTTAATTACTTCGTAAAACATGTTCATTTATTTGTTGACCAGTGTCTTAATAATTTTATACTTATTTTATGTTGAGTACTCTTACTGGGTGAAAGGATGATTATTCATATTTGAAACTATCAAATGGACATTAATGTTACACGAAACATTCATTGTATATTAAATTCTGCAGGTAGATATAGTTTGTTAATACACATACTTCACATTAATGATAAATGTTGTTGCATCCGTAGGTGAATGCATGTGTTTCTAAAGCAATTTCGTCTGATGGAATGGAAATGAACGTTATTGTTTCAAGTTTCATTCTGGAACACACTGCAAAACATGATCCTTGAACAGAAAAAAAAATAAACTTCCTTCATCCTTTTTGTAAACATCATCCCTGAAATTACTATAATGTTCCCAACAAGTGTAAAACTTGTGTATAAGCGTCAAGACTTCGTATTGTCTAAGGGGAGACTTCTTATACATGTCTGTCTTTCACGATTACTTTTTCTATTACTCCCGCTCACGTTTTGTTCACAGTATGTTTGTTTATTTATTTCGCCTTATTTCTTAAGGTCGCTAGATTTTCTTCTAATCAATCATAATTATAAATATAAAGTTAGTTTTACACACAATATAAGGACATAGACACAGAAAATTGATATATATCCAGAAACAGGTAATATGTATTTGTGGATTTAAACAAACAAAACCACATAAGTATTAATGATACATGAATACAATTAGTAATAAAAGTCGTAAATAGCAATTGAATTTAAAAAAAATTGAATAAAACCTTTAAAAAAACATATTTAAAGCAGGAAAATCTCATCTAATGCCTTCCTAGGAGGCAACATACTAAGAATAGAAGATACATTCCCTCGCTGAATTGCGATACTGAGGCGCTGGATTACGAAGGTGGTCGCGCGAGCAACACCTGAAACAATCTGTATTCGCCGACCAACTTCTTTAATAAAATGAAGGCCTGCCGTGCCCCAAGTACCGCTTGACTCAATTGCGATCGCAACAAAAATATACTGTGCAAGTAGATTAGAGTATTTTCGATTCTTATCGGCCTCTCTACGAATAGCAGCACCACCCGTTTTCAAAGAAGAATGAGTAACATTTGAAATGGCGAAAGTATCAGCGCAGGTGAAATCCCATAATAGCGGTCTTCCTCTTTTCCATGGAACTAGTGTCATTCCATCAGGTCTCTTATCGTTGGAGCGGCTACAGCCAGATAGTTCTCGTACCGATGGTACATTAGCAGAAAATAGAGCTCTGAGGATGACATCATTGACACTAGAAACATATATATATGAACTTTCATATTAATATTCACCCACGTACAAAAAGAGAGAGGAGAAAGAAACACGAATACCAACAACAATAATAAGAAAAATAAATACTTCTACTACAACATCCAATAAACTACATACACACAATAATACCCTTTCTTGAATTGTCATTGTTGCAAACGTACATACTTTTGAAAAGTACTAAAACTGAAGTACGCCATGCTCAAATCAATGCATGGTATAACATCTAATGAGTAAGCAATGTCTCAACACTTTTACGGAACATTGCCACCGAATCTATGTTCCACATAGCTTACAGGAGGTTATTGTGACGGATTTAGAAAAAAAAAATTTGAATTATGACGTGGAATTGAAAGGAGGGTAGACTTGCGAGAACATGAACATGTATCAAATTCGTGAAAATCACATAATTCTTTTATGCGTGAGAAAAGAGAGGCTGGTTCCTTGTTGTTTTTTTAACCACTTTGTATAGGAGAATAAGCTTGTGAAGCCTGCAACGTTCTTGCAAGCTGAACCATCCTAATTTTTAAAGTAGAGCGAAAGATGATTATGGTATCTAAAGTACTAGATATGCAGGTATTTTGGACATGTTGCAGACGCCTGGCCAGCTCATCAGCAATGTCTGAGTATACTACATCTCCGTAGTCAATGTGTGACAGAAGGGTCATTCCACATCAATTCAATCAATATTTTGTTGAAAGTTAACTCAGTATCTCTGATTTGGATGAAATGTGATAGTGTTGTGGAAGTTTTAATGCTGATTTCAAATCTGTAAATTTTATTGGAATCGCACCAGCGATTCCAAAATTATTGCATTTCAAAAAAGGATGAAAATCCATTGTTGTAGTCGCGACATGCAATTTTCGCATCGTTTTAAAATACGAAAGACGTCATATCTCGGTACCTATTTATGCTAAAAATATGATTCTTTTTTAAAAATTCAGATTGACTTGAAATGATGATATAAAGTTATGACTTAACTGTTAGAAAATTTACAGAGACAAAATATAACCAAAAACTCTAAAACGCCATTTTGTAAACTTCAAGCTTTTATAACTCAAAATTCCCATCATGGATTGCAATGATTTTTTTTTCTTTGAAAGTTCATTACATTTATTTTCATATATATATATCAAAAATGTCTGGCCTTTAAGGTACTAGGGAGAAAAGTGAAATATCATGTATGTACCTGTAAAAAGTAAAAATAAGTCTTACAGTGTTATCTTCAGTTTTTGAATTTGAATTTTATTTATGCCTTTTAGGCATCTAAGGCTCAGGCCAGTGAAAGGATGTTGGAAGGTGTCATCCAGGGCTATATTGAAGGTGACATCCCAGCTTTTGCCTGGTGTGACAGGAAAATCCCTGGAATGGTTCTGTGCTTAAATTTATTTATTTATTTATTTAGTCACAACACCACCGGCAATGGCCTGATTATGGTGTTGAGCTTTACAAAGTAGTTGTACAGACTTTATTGACAATTTCATCTCTAAATTCTTTAGGCGACATAAAACATACGTCCAGATCATTGTGAACTGCACAGAATTTGTTATATATAGTACGAATTCTCCAGATTGGTGACCTCATCAAGATGTTGGTTCTTGCCTTTTTACAGTGGAAGAGACCAGTATTATTAACGCGAGTTTTAGATGATGGGACACGAAACTGTAATGTCGAAGCTAAATCCATACAATCTAACTTATTTTGAACAATTTTTTGAAGAAATAACAGATCAGTAATGTTGCACCTTTGTTCTAAGCTCTGAATATTAAAGTTCTTAATGACTTCATTGTAACTATTATAAGCAGGATATATTCTAGTTTCTTTAAAAGTCAGGAATTTAAGAAATTTTGATTGGATTTTCTCTAATTGTTGGCAATGTCTCAATTGATATGGATTCCAAATAGAAGAAGCATATTCTACCTTGGAGAGAACATAAGCATAGTAAATTTTTTCCAATGTTGATATATTGTTGAATTCTCTTCCCGTCCTAATTACGAATCCTAGTAACTTCAAAGCTTCATTTGTTATATTTGTAACATGCACATTAAAAGTCAATTTCGAGTCAAAACTGACACCAAGATCCTTAACTACAGTAGGTCTGTTTAGTACATTTTATTAATGGAATAATCAAATTGATGAGTGGTTTTATTTCTACTAAATGATAATACTTTACATTTACTTATGTTGACTCCAAGTTGATTAATAGCACACCAGTTTGCAATATTATCTAAGCTTTGCTGAAGTCTTATGGAGTCTCTGATAGAGTTGACTTTTGCATATATTTTAAAGTCATCTGCAAATAACAATTTTTCATTATCAGGCACACAATCAGGAAGGTCATTAACAAATAAGAGGAATAACAAAGGTCCTAGGTTCGAACCCTGAGGAACTCCTGAGAGTGCAGAATATTCATATGATTTGTATTCTTTATAGACAACTGATTGCTTGCGATTTGTTAAGTACGAATAGAGGAGCCTAATCACAGTGGGTGAGAAGTGATAGTGATTTAATTTTTCCAGTAATATATTGTGATTAACCCTGTGAAATGTTTTCTCAAAGTCAATATAAATCACATGAACTTGCTTGCCTTCGTCCATCGAATTTGCTATGTAGTCCGTAACAAGTGCTAAGTTTTTTACCATGGATTTATGAGAAACAAAGCCATGCTGCTTAGTTGAAATAACTGGTTGAATATAATTACTAATTTTCTTGTATAAGATCTGTTCAAATACTTTTGCAAAAGCTGGTAATATTGCAATTGGCCTGAAATCATTAATGTCTCTGCTATTATTAGATTTTGGGATAGGACAAACCAGGGAAGATTTCCATTTGTCGGGGAAAGTACATGTTTTTAGGGATAAGTTAAATGCTATCAATAGGGGATATTTAAATGTATCAACACATCCCTTAACTACATATGAGGGTATGCCAGCAGAACCAACTGTCGTTTTCGATTTTAAATTTTTGATGGCATTTTCAACTTCCATTAGTTGAATTTGGTCAATGCACAGTGTCCCTATTTCATAATTTCTATTACTAATAGCATCACCATTAAGATTATTATATGTGTGAGAGGAGGATAGAAATACCGATTGAAAATACTGAGCGAATGGATTCCTTATCTCAATGATGGAAGGTGTCTCATGTAGTGTTGGAAAATGAAAAATAAATTATCAAAAACTTATTGAAATAACCTAACGGGCCGCAGGCTCACCTCGGGAATATTTTCAAAAACTAGAAATTATCAAAAATTCAAAAAATGCCGGAGTTTTGGAAACATTTTCAAAAACTGAAAATTTTCAAATTTTTCAAATACTCAAAATTTTCGACCCCCCCCCCCCCTCCAAAAAAATTCCGTAAAACGTTTGAAGAGACAAGAAGTACGATGGGGTACCAAGAGCGGTTGTCCCTGACTATTTAGGTTCAAATTATATAATAAAAGTGCCATTTTCTTTTTGACGGAAAACAGGTCTACCTTAGCCTAATCCTACCTAACCTACCCTAACATAATCAAAGCACCCCTTATATCACCCAACTTTTTTCTCCGTCAAATAGAAAATGACTTATATTGCATAATTAAAACCTTGGTAAAAGGGCAAGCCCCTCCTGAACCCCATCGTCTTCTTGTGTTACAAACAATTTACGGGAAATCCCAGATTTTCGGATTTATCGGAAATGAGAAATTTTGAAAATCCGGAAATATTTTGATTTTTCGAAAAATTATTTTTTGAAAATTTTCCCCAGAATTCGGTACTTTTTAATTTTTATTTAACAATTTTTAGATTTTGAAAATTTTCCCGACAATTCATAGCAGGTGGGTCTGCGGTCCGTTAGGTTATTTCAATAAGTTTGTGATAATATGTTTTTAATTTTCGAACACTACATGAGACACCTTCCATCATTTAAGCACAGAACCATTCCAGGTTTTTTTCTGTCACACCAGGCAAAAGCCGGGATGTCACCTTCCCTGGATGAAACCTTCCAACATACTTTCACCTCCGTACATCCCGGTCTGAACCTTAGATGTCTAAAGGTCATATCAGTGGCGTTACCTCGCAGCGTTCACAAGATCACGTGAACTGCCAACTATTTTAGAAGTTGAATTATTATAATTATTATAATCGTCTCAGATTATTTACTTATCGAGAGATTTAAAAAACATATTTTAAGTTGCTGCAGCGATAGACATGAAATTCCTCTGTCCAGTTGTAGATACTATTCAGTTCGTTTTGTGTTCACACATCTGTTGTGAACGCGTTGCCCCATATACGCTTAAGTGGCGTTAAGTCTAACTTCTAACATTGTGTATATGGGACCTCGGCGTTCACGAGGACTGCGTGAACGGAGATAGCAGAAGCACAGCAGCAACCACCGTTGCAAACTCTCCTTCATTTTCCACCCGTTCTGATGCTTAAAATGTAATCAAATGCTCTGGGAAAAGCAAGGTAATGGTTCATCGACAAACATGTTAATCGCTTAAATTTAACATGTTATTGTATTTCTACTACATAAAGTTGTTTAAGTTCTAGTAGCAGTTTTTTTTTTTTTTTTTTTTTTTTAATGAAGAGTTAATGAACTGCTTCGTCAGGTTTGAAATATTGTTTAACCAGTAATCAACCCTTGGTTTCGATGACACAAGATCGTCTCTCCGTTGAAAAACACTTGGTAAGGATACAGGACTTAAACCAAAGAGTTACAGTTACATTTGCTGCCCAGAAGAACAGAAGAATGGACTTCATATACATAAAAACGTACGTAGGATACACAAAATCCATTTTTTTTTTAACATTTTGCGTATTGAATGTAAAGTGCAAATAATTACCCATCAATTTTCAATTGTTTTATTCCCTTGGAAACTTCACTGAGAAGCATTCGTCGTGTACTGTCGAACTTTTGAACCTGTATCTCATATTTATTGGTCGAGAGACCCAGAATAGAATCCTGGACAGTCCAACAACGTATGTTTTTGTAATAAAAAAACAAAAAACAAGTTCGTTTAAATTCGTAGTGTAATTCAGTTATGGAAATCTATATTTATATTCTCTATTTAGCACAATGAGAAATGAAGAGTACGTGAAAAGAAGAGGATATGATATGTCCAAAATAAATTTGCACTCCTAACAGGTACTAAACAATATCACCTACCCTCTAGTAAAGTTCCAATCTAAATGTTATATCTGTTTTTAGAATATCAAATACATAAGAGTAAATGGAATAATATGACTAAAATGCGTACTAAAAGAAATCATCTTTCTTAGACACCCTTCCTTCTTTCCCTGTATTCTTCAAATCCTTTCAAGCTATCGAACGATATTTCTTGTTTTTAGTTCTTTCCACGTTGCTCTTTGGTTGTGAAGTACCAAATTCCAAAGTCACGAGACGCCACTGAGCCATATGTAAAATTCATATTCAAAAATTGAAGATAGCAGTGTAAGACTTCTTTTTACTTTTTAGAGGTATATACGTATATGATATTTCACTTTTCTCCCTAGTGTCTTAAAGGCCCACCATTTTTTGCATATGAAAGTAGATATATTGAGCGTTCAAATCATTGCAATCCGTGATGAGGATTTTGAGTTATAAAGATTTGAAGTTAACGAAATGACGTTTTAGATTTTTTTGCTACATTTTAATTTTGTAAATTTTCTAACAGTTAAGTCATAACTTTATATATTGTTCCTGGTTGATTATTTCAAGACAATCTGAGTAAGGAAAGGAATTATATTTCTAGCATAAATAGGGACCGAAATATGACGTTTTTCGTATTTTAAAACGATGCGAAAATTGCATATCGCGACTATAACAATGGATTGTCATTCCTTTTTTGAAATGCAGTAACTTTGGAACCTATGGTGCGATTGCAATAAAATTTACAAATTTGGAATCAGCATTAAAACTTCTATAACACCACCACTTTTCCTCCAAGTCGTCTATAGTGGGTTAAAAGCCTTTGTTGAACTGACGTGGAATGATACAGTATCAACTTTCGAGACAGAGATAATCTAGCCGCTATGGGCAAGAGCGTTTTTATGCGACGTAAGGAGTACAAAGAAGCGTAAGTCTTCCAACTTACATGCTTAACATGATCATTCTAAAATAAGTTATGATCTCATATCAAACCAAGATCTTTGACTACACGCTGGAACGAAGTTATTTATGATTAATGCGTGCAATGTTTCATAGTCTTTGCGGCAATGAATATATTTGGACGCTAGGAACATAGCTTGGGATTTTCGTGGGTTAAGGCACATGCCATGTCGTATTGACCATTTCACTAAGCTTTCTAAATCTTGATTGATTTTATTTATTGCATGATGCATCTCTGATAGCGAAGAAGGTAGGTAAATTCGAACATCATCAGCATCAAGATGATAATGGCAGTAAGATAGATATCGTCGTTAATGTAGAGAGCAAAATAAAGAGAAGTTATTATTACATTGCCTTCGGGACAGGGTTGAAAAAAACATGTTTTTAGAAAACAATAACAAAACATGTTTAAAATGTGTTTCTTGTCTTTTTTTAAAACATGTTTTTTTATAGGCTGCAAAAAAAAGTGTTTAAAATGCTTAAGACGTTAACACGTTTTAAACATTTTCTTAAAAATAAAAAAAAAATGGTAGGAGTTATGATAAGTACTTTATCTGCAGTAGCTTCTATAACGTTTGAATCGCGCTTTCGGTCTACATTTCCTAGAAACTGTAGGTTCTATTTTACTAAATTTGATGAAATTTCCTATTTATTAAAATTCAATAGCAAAGCTATTTATTATATCAATTCATATTCAAGTAAAGCTATTCATGGTATAAAAGGTAAACAGGTAAAATATACCCGGTGCAATGCACAGGCTCCGTGAACGACACATGGGGGATGTAGAGGTGGCGATCCACATATTCACGACTAACGTCACAAAGTGAGGTGGGGTGGTCAGCACCACTCTCGGCTGCCTTTACCATCTCAAAGTGCCCAGGAATACCAAGGACACTGTAGTACTCAATTTGATAGAAGGCTGAGTATATCTAAGAGCACCCGCCACGGGAACAATGCAGGAAAATTCTCCAGTATTCTGGCTGGGATTTGAATGATACTTCTAGAAATATTCTTTCGTTCAGACAAGATCTGCCATTTTCTTTTTACACAATCTACATTGGGCTCTTAGGGTTATTTTTAATAAAGTGTGTCCAGATTAAATCCGTTTTCCTTCCTGTGGAACCTGCTGACAATGAGTCTATAAACGAACAGCAAAGGAGAGTACCAAGTGTTCTTAAAAAAAAAAAAGTTTTTTCTTGTAAAGTGTTTTGAAAGTTTTTATTTTCCAGTTCATTTTCATGTTTTTACAAAGCAAGTATTTAACGCTTTACTAAATGTGATAAGCAGAATTGGATTTAAGCTTTCACACATTCATCTCAATTGACTATTGCTTTGTTTTCTTGCAGCCTTATGAGGCAAATGATGGGAATAATTATGCATTCATTGTCACATTGCTACACTTCCTAAATCTTCACCCTGAGAAACATAAGGGAACTAAGAACATATGGACTGTAGTTATTTGGTATAGTTTGTAATAAAACACTAATAAACCTCCAGGGAACTGAAGGAATATTTTGAATCATAGCAATTTAAACTGAAAAGCTATGAATTCTTACCGAAATATGCTCTCATCCCATAAATACAATACGTTAGTTTCTAATTATGGTACTATTCAAGGAAGAAATCTATTTTTGATCATAATTACAGTCCGCAAAAAATAATTCTCTTTGGCTCAAAATCCCGGAAAATAACCTGTTTCTATTCAAATGCAGAGATATTTGTTTGCGTTTACTAGTACATTGCGTTTCAGTATAAAAGCTTGGTGGCATTGCTCCCTCATGCTCTGGGCTTCAAGCCTCGCCCCATATACTATGAAAATATATACAGATAAAGACAGTGTAACAAAAAATATGTTATGTTATATGCATATTTCAAAAGAGATGTATAAATGCATAATAAATACTCTTATAAACAAGCAACTACGTAATCTTCTATTGAGTCTGTTGCAATAGGACTATGAGAAGTATTATTTCAAAGCATATCATAACGTCTGTACGTCCCGCGGCTCTTCACGTGCTTTTTTAAAAGTATAGAACGACTATCGGCACGTAATAGTATGGGGGGGCATTTAAAATTTGAACTTAAAAATAGGGTGGCAACGCTGACACTTGGGTGCTTGGGTATAGGGAACAACCTTAGTATGTTCCGATTGTGTCGAATGTGTATACTCAAAGTTTGGTGCGGTTACGTCGAATGGAAGTAGTAAATATTTATTTTTTAAAATTGATTGGCAACACTGTCAACTGTGGGACGTGGAGTACCTATGTCGAATCCCAGTAAGTAAATACGAAGTCTGGTCCTAATACGTTCGACGATATGGAAGCAACCCAGCAAACCAGGCGACGCCGGCCCGACGTCGGCATTTGGTCGGAGAAAGTCAAGCCGAAGTCCGCTGCCGACGTACGGCCTGACGCGCCGTAGGGGGTTTAAAAAAACGACACGGAGCCCCAATGTCGGGCTGACATCAATATGCCAACGCGTAGTCGGAAGTTGTCCCTCGCCCACCTTCTTCCCGACGCCGTTCACACTGTGATAAATTAATTGTTTTAATGAACTGGATGACGTATGGTTGTAGAAAACGAACTAACTTTTATTATAGCTTGTCTTTTGTTCCATTCTTTCATCTTCAATTACTGTTGAAATTGTCTGCACTTGTCGGTGACCGGATTCGAACTTGCCTTTTTCTGATCGATTGCAGTGTATGATGATGCGCAGCTTTAACCACTACTCCACAGAGGCTCCTGTAAAAATGTTTTCGTTAATCAGATATTTCTGGAAGCCAGACATGGAATGTAGGAACACACATACACTATATTCATTACAGAATGGCGTTAATCCCGGAAGTGCGGATGTTTATTCTACATTACACATAGTTTTTCGAAAGCAAATCGTCATAGAAAAGACAACTACAGCAAAACTCTTATTTATGCAACAGAATTAATCTGTCACTTTTTCTAGATTCAGATGATCATCAAAATATCGTGTACTACTATTATCACCTGTAACTCGATCAGGATTTCCACCAGGATTTTTAATTTGGGGTGTGTAAAGTCAAAAGTGGAAGGGTGTAACTAAAGTTTTGTACGGTTTCTCTCGATTTTTCACAGCAAAGGTTTTAAAGTTGTGGGGGGTGTTGTCAAGACTTTGGGGGTAATCACTCCCCACAGGGGGGTCTGGCGGAATCACTGTACTCGATGTTTCCTAGTATGCATTCATTTTAAGTTTTTATTTAGCCGGTCACTAGTAACGTGAAATATCACAGTATTCGTTTTGGTAATAATAATGTAATGCAATATTTATTAATGTGCTACGAACATCATGGTGCCAATACAGCATTAAGTTATACAAGATACCTAGATATACAGGCAAACAAGAAGTTGTTAAATATAGAAGTTTGATAGCAATGCAAGTATTTTACATAATATTTGTTGATGAAACGTTTGAAAAAAGAAAACACAATCTGTCATAATCAGTCAATAATTTATGGTGTCATGTTCTATACAAGGGAACAGATTCAACAGTTTCCATCTATGTTCTAAATCTGAATTTTATTTAAGACTTATAAGGAATAGGGGAGGGAAACTATTCGGGAAGGTGTCGGCCAGGATCTATGCTGAAGGTGCCATCCCAGCATTAACCTGGTGCGACTGAGGAAAACCCTGGAAAAACCTCTGTCAGGATGGTCGGCCTCTGGGATTGAACCCATTACCTCTCTAATGCTACGCCAACGCTGAGCTACGGCGGCTCGCTCAATGTTCTACAGATTAAAAAAATGCGTCAGTGCTCGTAATATTTTGAGAATAAGGTAATTTGAATTTATAACATAATATCCTGAAAAGGCAATAATAATAATAATAAGAAGAAGAATCTCTATAGATAATCTGAACTTGTGAGTCGTGAATGACTAACATAATCAACGTCCAGGCCAAATGGTTTAAGCCAGAAACTTTAAATTTATGGCTAAACTGGCTTTAACTAATCTATTTCACTGATGTTCGGTAAGAAGCAAAGCAAGGGCTTATTTCTAAAATAGAAATGAAGAAATAAAGGTCATTTATTATTTTTTTAAAGAGAATAAATGTTGCTGCGTTGAGGTGGAATCGAACCCGAATAGATCTTCAGTGCTTTAACCATTAGACCATACAACCCGATACTCAAAGACGGCTTTCGAGTCGAGTGACGCTGCGAGCAACAGCCAGTAATAATAATCAATTATAAGTTCCTGATCCCACATAGAGGCACTTTTGTTTTTAACAATTGTAAAGCATGTTTCCTCTTTTCATATTTTACTACAAGCACAATACATTTGCACTCAGCATCCAATGGAAGGCGATCCCTAAAATCTCTAAGTTTCGACATTTCATTTCATAATTGTGAATTAGAAAATACAAAATGGATACAAAAAACAAAATCAGAGCCACTTCAGCTGAGCTGAGATGCGTCGAGTAGATTCTCCTTTCTATATTATAGACCTGCCGGTAGAATACTTTCGCAACAGTATGCCGATACTTTAGTTACATAAATTCCAGATTAAAACGGTCGGGAAATGGATGGCCACCAAATATTTTCCGGAGCACCAGGAAGTGGGTGCTATCCCGCTTATTTCCCGACCACTAAGAATAAACGGACCCCGCTCTTTTCTCGACCATTAGGAAATGGGTGGAGAGCAGCCTTTTCCCGACCTAAGGCAATGGACGGGGGCCCATCTTTTTCCCACCATCAGGTGCTGGGGATTGTTCGGGGTTTCGCCGACAAGTCAGAGAGCGACGGAGGCCCGGAAATGGCCCGACGACCAAACGTCACTTGTGGCTGCACGCCGATCAACCCCATCTACTTCTCGACTACTAGTCTGGGTTCTGCCTATCCCCGACCATTTGCCGTCTTGATTGGCATTTGGCTTGCTGGAAATTAAAAAATTAATTCTGAAATTGGTTGGTAACACTCACAACTGCGGCGCCGGAGGTACCCACATGAACTGTTCCAGTCCGTAATACACATGTCAAATTGGTATAAATCAATACGGCTACGTACAACGGTAACAAGTATGAAATCTAGATTTCTTTGATCGCTTGGCAACCCTGACAATCTACGGTGCCTGGAGTGCCTGCATGACCTGTCCCAGTACCTAATGAACATTTTGGTCAAATTTAGTGTAAATCAATGCACACGTGTAGATTTGTATTAATAAAAGGGATTTTTATAAGTTGAATTTTAAAATAGGCTGGCAACACTGACTAGTGGGATATTTGAGGTCGGGGACATCCAAAACTTTCTTTTACTGTGTTGAATCATGTTTAAGCTAAGTTTGGGGCAGATGCAATATGGAAGATTTAAAAAATGATTTTTAAAGTTAGCAACACTGAGAGCAGAGCAACCCGGAATATCTCACAAAATAAAAAAAAATGTAATCTAGGATTTAATTATGTTATATTACTTCTTAATTACCTTTATCAAACTATTTTTTGCTTTAAGAGACATTAGCAGTATTACAAATTGCTGCGTTGAAAAAAAAATGAAATTTTGAAAAAAAAACGAAGGTTCATGTTGTTTTAAAACACGGAAGTGTTAGAAAAACGAACGTTTTTTTTTTCATTTACAACACTAAGAGTACCTAATGAGTTTCTACCACCCGGCACAAACTCCAAGCACCGAACAAAAAATGATTGTCAAATCTATGCAGTTACTCACTACTGTCCCTTTCCTCATAAACATAAGAAAAGAGATAGAGCAATGCAGTGTTCGATTTGCCGGAGGGTTAGGGGGGATTTTCCTTGGTGCGAGAGAATTTCATCCCCGGTTGTGGACTTTGAGCATCATCCCAACACTGGATATAATTTCCCCTCCTTCTTGGAAAATATGAGGTAACATATTGTAGTACATCTATAAAACATAACTTCGATGAAAAATGATCTGTTTAATATTTTAGTCTTCGTGCACTAATTTAACATCGCAGTGAGCGATGGTTTGTATTCCTGTAGGCTTCTTTCGATGAAGAAAGGATCTACACTCCGAACTCGAAGCCAGACAAAGTATCCTCGCGTCCAACCACGAAAAACACACATCAGTGCTCAATAATAAAAGATCAAATATAACAGGACAGCTTGTCCTGTTAAGATTTTCTTCAAATTAAAAGCATTTGGTTCCAAGGTTTATAGATGGTTGTAAAGCTTTGTTCCTTGTCACCCATTGCCCTCTGTGGGTGGGGGTCGCTACAGCCAAGAAAGCCAAGCTGAGAAGTTTGCTTTCGTTTTGGCAAAAAATGTCTCAGAAAATAATCATATTTGGTCAAAACGGTGGTATAGTTTTTTCCCTCAGCAGGGCCTTCTGTAACCATGAAAATCCATGAAAAGAAGCTATGCAGTTATAAACATTGCCAGTTAAAGGGAAATTCAGAAGGAAAAAAAATGACCAGAGATTTCAGAAGCTCAAGTACTGTTCATTCATTGCTCCAGTTGGTCTTGCCGATTCTGTTCCTGCTAAACAAGACAACTTAGACAAGTCACAAGACAGTCAACAGCGAACAGGGAGTGAGGGAGTGTTGTAAATACTAGCTCAACTACTAGTAGTAAAGCGTTTGCTTCGCGTTCGGGAGGTTCTGGTATCGCTACCAGTAACATATCATCTTGATTGGTTATTCCAGGGTTATTTCTCAATCACACCAGGCAAATGCCTGGATGGTCCTCTATTTTAGGCTTTGGAAAACTATCGTCAGGAGGAGTGAAGTCGATCAGGGTGGAGTGAAATCGATTATAACTGAAATCTAAGATTTTGAAATCCAGCCACTTCGTGGTTGTATGAAACAATGGTAATACCTTAGTATCATTAGTACAGAGGTACTAGCATCGTTTAACGCAACCACGAAGTGGTTGTATTGAGAAATCTCGGTTTAATCATGTTTGTTTTCACCTCAACCTGATCGACTTCACCTCTGATGACGTTACTTCCCACTTTCTCTTTCTATCTTATCTCGGTCTGAGCCATAGATGCCTAAAATCAATGTATATATTCGAACTCTCTCCTAATTGTTATCCTCCAGCAGCTTCGGTAGTCTAGGTGGTAAATCGTCGCTTAGCTAGTTAGGGGGCCGGGTTCGATCCCCGTGCAGGCCAACTATTCATTTTTTCCCTTTAAGATACCATTCCAATAAGCTGATACTCCTTATTAGTAAATGCTCCCTTAAACTTTCATATGAATTTTAAACATTTTAACGGGCTTTGCTTGTGTTTCACTCCCGTGTAGGCCAACTTTTTTCTTTTTGCCTAAAAAGCACTTCTCAATACTAATATTAAAATTACTAATAAGTGTTTCTTGTACTTTTATAAACATGTTCACTATTTAATGCTCTTTGCAATTATATAGGCCTCATTGACGTGTTAGCGATAGGGCTCCCTACCGTTCCTGATTAAACGGGACTGGCCAGGAATATCCACTCCTGTACATACAAAAAATAACGTTAAGAATACCGGAATTCCCATTGAGTTATTAAGTGTAATTTAATTCCGTAAATAACAATAAGAACATTATATCAACGCCTCTCTCGCTATGACGTTAAGTTTCTGTGCCTACCTGTACACAATCCAAAAGTATCTCTGTCCTCTTTCCTACAAGATAATCAAAAAGTTATTGTCATTTTGATAGTCAGAAACTGAAAGGTATACACAAAATGTCATAGTAATCCCCATCGGCATCCACCAGCTTTCGCCAACATTCCTGCAGCTGCACAATGCCCAGACGATAAAACAGTGGAGGGGGGGCTTGTAGGCACAGAAGGCCGTGAGTGCCTGCCGCAAGTCTGCCTCATTCGAGAAGGCTTTCTCACGAAGGTGGTTGTTCAGGGAATGGAAGAGATTAGCGCAAGGTACGGGAAGTACGGTGAATGGCACTATCTCCCAGCCAAATCACTGTATGCTATCCCTGGTCACATATAGTCTGGCTTTGTCAGTAAAAAACAGCACAACCTTGCGATTCACCAATGCTGGTTCCTTATTCTGCAGTGTCTGTTGTACAATGTTCATTCCAATCTGCTGCAAATTTAGGTCCACCGTGATGATTTGCCCCGGGGCAAATCTCTACTGTTGGGGATAATCTTCTATGAAAAAAGGCTCAGAAAAATGAAATAAAATTAAGTAAATTATTACTAACATTGATTGATTTATTTTTAATAAGTGAAATAACATAAGTATTAAACGGTAGCAGCTTGTAGTGTCCCACTTGGTGATTAAACCACCAGATACAGAGCATGATTTTGCGTGGGTGCAAAAGTGGTCTTGTTGTATGAGGCACAGGCCCCACAGTGGCAACTAATGTCTGGTACGCTTGGGAGTCTCATACAGGTCCTACTTTTCATCCCTGGTGAGCACTTATTCAAACATAGGTGTATTGAGGTGTCGAGAAAGGAACGACAAACAGGCCTGTTACTATTTTTATTGACAGTGTGTGGGATACCCATTTGCTCAACTTACACCACTTCCCTATGCGGCGCAGGTAAATTCTGATTGTTTCATCAGAAACCTGAAAGAGTTCAAATGCGTGGTTGCTGCGCTTCCCTATACCCCCTTCAGGTTCTCGTCATCCAGGGCCTGTAGGTGCTAATGGTGGATTTCATCACACAACGACAAATCTCCCAACCGGAATTTCTGGAACCAATGCCCTTGATGCGTCTATTCAGAGCATTATCCCAAAAGGCTTGACGTACTTTGGTACTTAATTCGACAGAGGACAAGGTAACCTTAAAGTCATAAAGCAGACAACGCCGAACGAGTTGTTTCGACACCTCCATTTGTCTTCGCCACTACTCGAGCTATGACTGCTGTTAGTACGCAATGCGTCTGTGTTGATCACGGTGAATGTTTCCACTCCCATTCCGATTGATTTTCCAGTACCTGAGGCACTTCTTTCTATATCAGTGATCACGTCTTGCCATACGACGTCAAAAACTACCAGGATTTTTAGTCGCTTTGTATGGTAAAGCCCATATGCATCACCTCGCTCTCTACTCCTGAGTAGCGCTATTGTCAGATATACGAAATTGAGATAATGAGTTTAAAGTGAAAGAATGACAATAATATGTTTTATGTTGGTGCGTGGTAACACTCACTACCTTGTAATAAAGGTCTCCGTGGTTCGAGAGTCGGTGGGGGACACAAGTGGTTCGGAACCCACGTTAACCTGTAGATCCGATCCTTCATTCGTCATCATCTTCGTCCGATTGAAGGCATGGCAAACAACATCGTTTCTCCTTGCTCAGGAAAATTCGCGGAGAATACTATTATCATCACCATCAGCATCACCATTCTGAATCTTTTCATGGTTTACTTTTTTGGCATGTGACTAAAACAATTCCCTGTCAAGAAATAAACATTTATTGTTGTCTTCCAAAAATAGTTGATTTACTATTTTCAATAGTAAACGAAATGAAAATATTTTCCTGTACTTACTGCCTTAAACTTACGTTAACTATTTAATTAGAGCTGTGCATATTATATTTTAATGTCACAAACATCCTAAATGCATTCGTCGGGGGCTTCGAATTTGATTTTTTTTAATTATGACCTTTAGACAAGTAAGGCTGAAGCCGGAATAGGGGAAGGGAAAGACTGCGGGAAGGTGTCGGCCAAGGCCTACCTTGAAGGTACCATTCCGGCATTTCCCTAGTGTGACCGAGGAAAAACCTGGATTGGACCCACGACCTCCCGAAAGCTAAGCCAACCTTGTAAAGGTGCAGTTTCGTTTGTGCGATTTTCGCATACGAAGATCGCAAGCAACTGCTGCACGCGCCACTGCATTGACACGTTGAAGGGAAATCAGTGAAGCTGGTTTGGTTTGCGCGTCGGACGCATGGTGTCGCTAGCAACTGTTGCAACGACTCCTTCGGAGAGCAGTCAAGCTGCAGCAATCGCATGCGTTGTAGAGTGTTGTGCAGTTTTTATTCGTGTTTTCTTTGAATTTGGAACTATTTTGTGCCAAATATGAACTTCAGTAGAGATGAGAATTAAAAGCTACGTCAAAATTGCACGAAAATACTGTAAAATTGTTGGTAAAACGCGAAAGAAAGAGAATACATGCAAAGATGTGATTGTCCTCTAGTAAGTTTGATGTTCGATAGATGGCAGCAGAGTTTTCTCGCACCTTGAAGTACCTATATTGTTTTATTTTGAATGAAAGTTGAGTTTAATTTAAAATGCTGAATATATTATTATTATAGTTGTTTGTAATCGTGCCTAAAATTCTGTTACTGTAAGAGATATTGTTTACAGAAAGATCTTAAACTCGTAATGCACGAAAAATAAATCATATGATTGTATAGATATACTAGGGCGTCGTGCACGCGCCAACATCTTACTGGGGAGACACCAGTCAAAAAACGTTATTGCTGCTGAGCAATTAAAAGATACACCGACTCCGTAGTTATTTAAGGGTTACTATTAGTATTACTGTTATAGGCTATTTATCTGGTTTAAGAGTTTGGTTTGTTAGTTATATAATTTGTAAGGTACTGGTATAAGGATTCTGATTTTGGTTAACGATTTTGATCGATTTAATCTCCTATATTCTGACCTCGCTATTTTTCTGGACATCGATTTTGGCTATTAGTTTGGCTGGTTAAAATTCTATCTCAAATATTCTGACCTTAGCTATTCATTGGACTCTGAGTTTGGTTACGTATAAAATTTATATCATTTTAATATCTGTTGTGATTTTGCACATATTGTTCAATTTATAACCAAGTAAGCACCCGGACTGATCTCAAATATGACGACACCTGGCTCTCGTAAAATGGACGAAACATTGGCATCTAACATACCTACTGTGCACACTGGACTTCCTCAAGTCGTACTAGGTCCTCACCAATCAGCAGTAATAGAAAAGCGGAAAATTCAAAGTAGATCTCATCGATCACGTTCAAGGTCTCCTGTTCAAAACAAAAGACAGCATAATCTGAGTGAGTCTTCAAACGAGAGCGACCTGCACATGGAACTCGGAAATGAAAATGAGACAAACAAACCTCAGATTTATAACTTCCTGCTATCAAACTTCGACACAAAATTCCAAAACAACAAACAGATATTTCTCCAGCTGACTAAATACATACCACGAGCAGCAATAAATCAAATGATCCCAACTAGGAACGGCTACATTCTGAAATCTCCTGACCCGAACCTACTGAAAACTATTAGGGACAAGTGCTCATTTGAAATATTCGGGAAAAGCGCAAAGATCACACAGCTTGACAAACGTGAACCGAGACAAATGCCGCCTCCTAGATCAGCACCAGCTTTATCAGTGGTAATCCGTGGAGTTCTACCATCATACACAGACGATGAGATACATAACGAATTACAGCAAGAAGGATATTCTATTATCAAATGTATCCGCATCATGTGCAAGGCAGGACCAACCTACATGGTAAGGGTACTAACCAAATCGCAAGAAACCATAGATGACTTACTAACTAACGGGGCTATGATATACTGGAAAAGACACCGGGTAGAACCATCGCAAACAACTCAACCACAACCCATACGTTGCGAGAAGTGCCAAACGTACAATGAGCACACGACAGCCAAATGTACGAGACAACCGAAATGTGGATTCTGCGCTGGGCCACACAATACCCGACAATGTACAAACTTACAGGAACAACCAAAATGCTCACAATGCAATGAACCACACCCAACTTACAGCTACAAGTGTAAAGCAAAACCAGCACCTGAAGAACAAAAACCACATCTTGTAGTACCAGTAAGAACGCATGAAAAAACAGATCAAACTACATCCACATCAGCTCAACCCACTTCAATATACCAACTAGTGACAATAGAACAAATGCTTGGCTTCATAACCATGGCATTACAAAATATACATCCGTTCTTAAGACCTCATATACTGCAACAAGTACAATATGCAGCAAAAGCCATACTCCAAGTCAACTTCAATGCTACATACTCTGGACCGTACGTACACTTCCATGCATCGCATTATGAAACCACAGTATAGAGCCAAACAAAACAGCAATAAACTTGTATGTTTCCTCGCCATGGCTCTTGCTTTCTTATTCATGAATATAAGATCAGTAACTAAGAACAAAATACTATTCGATCAACTCCTACTGGATGAGAACATCAATACCTTCCTACTAAATGAAACCAACCTAACACCAAAAATGCAATGCAAAATAAGAAATAACCAAATTATAAGAAATGACAGCAAGACAAATGCACTAAGGGCAAACGGCGGGGTACTCTTAGGCTTCCAGGCGTCAATAGCCTATAGGCTATAGAAACCTAACATAGCAAATCTACCGGAGCATCTCATCGCAACACTGTATTTTAAATCTCTATATATCACAGTAGCCACAATATATGTCAGACCCACACATCCAATACCATATGAATTCTTTCAGTACATATCAAACAACTTCCGTAACTATATTATCATGGCTGACATAAACCTTCACAGCAGAACAGCCCGACAGAAGACCAGATTCAGCAACTTTATAACTACCAATACTACTGGCGAAATCCACAAATTACCTCGCCACACACGACCCATTAGCAATACCACACCAGATATAGTAATAACATCATCTAACCTTTCAAGTCGCTGTCTGATAGAAGTACTAGACACTATCGGAAGCGACCACGATCCAGTAAAGCTTACACTAAACTGCCATAATCAAGCCACCAAAAACCAAAAGCCATTTCTACGCACAATTCCTCGCTTTGATAAGGCGAACTGGACCAAGTACCGTACAACAATAGAGCAAGAAACCGGTCACCTAATTGCACCTTTAACAGAAGAAGACCTCTACTGGACCGTAGACAGAATGACAATGGCACTCAAAGATGCAAGCAAAGCACACATCCCAACATACTCAACTACAAAATCCTAAGCCAAAACTACCACCACAGTACCCACCAATGATAAAACGTTCCAGACAACTTTACAAAGAATATCTGCGTACCGGCAACTTAGAAGCCTTACGTCACCATAGGCAGCTTCAAAGGACGATCACCAACTACCTAAAAGCCTACAAACTACGAAGCTGGATTAAAACCTGCAACTCACTAGGAGAAACGAGTCACCCGACCAAATATTGGAAAAGGTTTAAGATGCTTACCGGCCAATACACTTCAACCCCATACGCATTGCTACAGAATAACATGCCACTAACAACGGACCAAGAAAAAGCCGACGCCTTTGCCGAATACCTACAAGATGTATTCACACCACCTCCTCAACAAAACCCATATCGCCACCCAGTAGATCGGCTAAATCCAGAATCCCCAGCACTTCAACCCAATATCAGTCATACGCTGCCAGAAACTAATCCTCTCACTGAAGAAATAACCACTAACGAAATCAATCGATCCATAGCTAACAAACGAAACTCCGCACCAGGCATAGACAACATAAGCTATCGTCATATCAAAGAAGCTCCCGCATCTTTCATACAATTACTGGCAATAATATATACATTTATCCTACGTACAGGCTTCATACCCCAGGATTGGAAAATATCAAAAACGCTAATGTTCCCGAAACCTAACAAACCACCAAACTCCGTTACCTCATACCGGCCAATACAACTAACAACTGCATTCAGTAAAATTCTAGAACGAATATTGGTGTACAGATTACATCAACACATCACAGAGCACAGCCTACTACCGATATACCAAGCCGGCTTCCGACCAAAATTCAGTATAAATGACCAGCTCCTAAGACTCACGAACTTAATAGTACAAAATTACAACTCACTAAATCCATCCTGTTTAGTACTGTTCGATTTGGAAAAAGCATTCGACAAGGTGTGGCACAAAGGGCTTATCTACAAACTTATTAAACTTAAATTTCCTGGGGCATATATAAGGTTCACGTACCAGTTTCTCACAAACAGATTATCCTACGTAAATATAAACAACACCAGTTCACATCCATATTTCATCTACAGTGGTGTACCGCAGGGCTCTGCACTCTCACCATTACTCTACCTTCTATATGTAGCAGACTTCCCAAGCCTACCAAACAACATCCATGTATTTCAATATGCAGACGATACTGCATTCCTGGCTGCAGCTAAAACCATACAAAGTATAAACAATAGCCTGAACACCGCAATTTCTAGCTTCATATCATGGTGCAACAAATGGCGTCTTAAAATCAATTCCACTAAAACCCAAGCCATAGTCTTTATACCACATAACAGACGATCCAAGGTGCATAGAAACCCAAACAAATTATCCATCATAGTCGAGAATACTGTAATAAAACCAGAAAAACAGGTTACGTATCTAGACATAACATTTGACCATAACCTAACGTGGCGGCCATACCTAAACAAAGTTACAGAGAAAGCATACAACAGATTGAACCTTCTAAGAAGACTAACAGGCATAACATGGGGACTGCGCCCAGAAACAATACTGAAGACGTACAAAGCCTTCTTAAGACCGGTACTTACATATGGCTTCACAGCGTGGATCACAGCAGCAGAATTCTATTATGAGAAACTAAAAGTCCTGGAGCGTCACGCTTTCCGCGTTGCTTTCCGGATTAAACTGCCCAGCCCGACTAGAGAACTATACGACCAAGTCCCGTTTGACAACATCCTGCATCACATAGAACAACTACGATTAAAATATACAAGCACAAGATTTCAAAATGACCATCCACTACTCGTGGATACTATCCAGACTGACATAAGCTTTAATCCGAGACAGTTAATCATCCAAACACCACTTTCTTTACTAAGTACAATATACAAAAACTCCATCACTGCCGAACACGAGGATTACGAAATAGCCGACGCACTTTCAATTATAGACTGCCCACAATATATAACATCTTTCAAGGTACACTAAACAAAATTAAACAAAACAACATAAATAAAACACTTCAAAATTTAGACAATAAATTTGCCTACAGGCAACGAGCAATACATGGAAAGCGATAATAATCACAACAGAAACAAAAGCAAGCGATGATAGAAGTTATTAAAGAATCACATAGAACAGCGACTTTATTATAAAACACTAATGCTTAAATTCAAACTCATCCCGAAATGAGGGCGTAACCCTCGAGAGGGGCTAACCCAAGGGTTAGCAGCAAAAAAAAAAAAGGCACGCGCCAAATGCATAAAGGAAACTACCCCACTACATGCTTCCGTCGCAAGCATTCACTGAATGCTGTCATTGCATACGACCATCGCCTAAACGAAACTGCACCTTAACACTGAGCCTCGGTCGCGAGGCTTTGACCCCGAACTCCCTACCATATCGTTATTTTCCATTGTGTCCCAGATTCAACATTACTGGAAGAACTAGTTAGCAAGCGATGATGTGTTAGTTTAGTCGTCAGGTTAGAGCCTTTTTTTAATGGAAAGACCAAGCATTTCACCCACCGCTCCCCTTTTAAGTTTGGCTAGATCCATATCGTGTTTGTTACCCTTTTCTATATTCATTAAAAATGTAGAAAATAGAGAAGTCCTTGGAATTGTAACGTTCAAAACATTTACTGGGAATGACTAGTATAACATTTGATAATTTGCCTCACCCCCACACACACAAATGAGGTGTGTATGCAAGTATGTGTGTGTGTGTGTGTGTATGCATATATACGAGAGTGTGTGTTTGTGTGTGTGGGGAAGAAAAATATTCCTCCTATGAAAATTCCACAAATCGAACACTGGAGCAATGTAATCATAAAAGCAAGTACATGGCCATGAAGTTTTTGTTTTCCTGGCAGTTTCTCACAATAAATGAAAAAGAAAATTGAAATATGAATAACCTGTTTCGTGTTATTGGTAGCGAATTAATATTTCCTGCTTCTAGCAGCCAACTGATAAAGAATAAATAGGTACAAGGGATTTTATGTCTCCATTTATAGCCTTGCGGCGCCATAATAATGATTAATTTGGAAACTAGCTTTTAATCGGGACAATTACATACGTTCGAATGGTAATTACTCTTAAAATAATATGATACTTTCAAAGAAGAAAATTAAAATTAACATGTTTTAAACACGGCTTAAAAAACATCGTTTAAAACAAATGTTGAAAATATTTTAAACAAAATGTTAAAAACAATCGCCTCTGTCTGAAACACGTTTAAAACATATTGCTTGAAATATTCCAACCCTTATAATCTAGAAGTACCAGGATTATTGCATATTTATGATCCAATACTCCATCAAAATATTCTGCTACGTGCCACCGAGTATTTGTACTATAGATAGATCCAAATCCTGCCTGAAGAGGTTCCAATAGTTTATTACCTCTAAGGTAGTCATGGATTTGATCATTAACAATATATATAAATGCTTTCGATAAAGCCAGGAGAATGCTGATAAGACGGAAATGTGTTGTACTAGTCACAGTGATAGTTTTAGGCAAAGGACTCACCATTGACAGTTTCCAAATTGATGGGAATATTCCATAATTGATTGAAATATTAAAAATGTCAGTTACATAAACCAGAAGATGAGGGAGGATTAGTTTTAAAAGTTTGTTACGTCTTCAAGACTATTCCAAACTACCTTATACAGTTTAACTAATGCTCCGGCTTGGGGTGTTGGCTTATCCGATGAGCAGAAAGACAAAATATTAGATTAGTAGGTAAAAGAGAGGGAAGGAGAGGAAAGAAGAACTCCTAACTGCCTGCTGAAGACGAGCTGGAGTTAAAAAATGGCGTCTACCTGCCTAGTGAAGACTATCCGACACTAGGAATAGGTTAAGGAACTCCTATCTGCCTGCTGAAAACGAGCTGGAGTTAGGAAATAGCACCTACCTACCTGCTAAAGTCGAGCCGAAGCTAGTAATAGGTAGAACAACTCCTACCTGCCTGCTGAAGATAAGCCGACGCTGGGATAGGTTGAGGAACACCGACATGCCTTCTGAAGACGAGCCAGGTTCCCAAGAGCGCTGGCCTTCCTGCTGAAGACGAGCCAGTACAAGGAATAGGTTGAGACACTCCGCCTGCCTACTGAAGACGAGTCGAGGTCTAGGATAGGTTGAGAAACAAGGTTATAAGGTAGGAACCAATAAAGCATATAAGAGAGGTAAAGCATATACGAGAGGTGCTGCTACTTATATACATTTTCCTTCGGACATTCGTAAATCTTCGTGTGACTTAACATTTTTCCGAAGATAATATTGTAAAGTGATGTGAACTCTTCAACGTAAGTATGCGTAAAAACACGAGCTATTGTAGTATGTGTAAAACACTTACTATCGTAGTATGCGTAAAACACGTGTTAAGTGTTTACAAAACAAATAGTGGAAAACGGTGGAAGCCGACAACAGCGACCGAAGAAAACCAACGACGCAGACGACATCTAGAAGTGCAGATTCAGCGCTCCTGAGACAGAAGCTCTGGTATAAAATGCGTCGGGCCACCACAAGCGGCTCTATTTTGCTACGGGAATAGTCAACTCTCCTCCTTCTCTTTCTTCACCTTGGTCGTACCTGCTACGAAGTAGGATATCCTATTTTACCGCCTTATCTGCTACGGGATAGGTAAAACTCCGTAAGTTCAGATCTGCTACGGGATTGGACTTTCGGAACACCACTACAGCTCGATCCCCCTACGAGGCTGAGAGCTTCCTTTCTCTGCCAGGCAGCAATCCGTTGCTTGGACCAACGTCAACCACAACCAAAGGAAACTTATATAGAGAAAGTAATTGAGGTAATTTGTACGTCAAATTTAGACCTCCATAGTTTTGTACGGGAGACTGATTTTATTAACTTTTCTGACTTGTACTTTTTTAATAAAAGGTAAAGGGAAAAATCCAAATATCGATCCTTTTATTGCTTTACCTTCTCTATCTATCAAAGAATAAATTATTGAGTAACGGAGCCAGATTCCGATAAACTGAAACTGAACGTTGCGGAGGCAATTAAGGCGAATCCCGCAAAGGAACATTACTTGGTGGAGGCGTCGGGTATGACGTTGCGAATCTTGTCAATAAAATGTCGCCCTTTTTGATGTAACATTTGAGTTAGGTTTCCATATGGTAGAAATGGTAGCCTATGCGGTAGAAATCCCACATCTTCTTACTGGATCATTGGCTTAAACTTGGCGATGGAGATGCCCAGTTGCTGGAATACTAATTACTTTTTTTCTGGTATGCCATTTAGGTTGAGTAGTAGTGAAAAATATGCCGACTTTAGTATTTTGAACAGAAAGTCATATTTGGTTCCCAAGGCTTGCATGTACTGGATGTTTATCAAGAGAAAGATAACGAAATGCGCCAAACATGAGTATTATATCTTCTTCTATATTTTCTTCAATATATCCTACTGATATTCTTGAGAAATGCTTATTTGGAGATAAATTGAGCGTTGAGGATGCAATTAAGGCGCACCACGCAAGGGAACATTACGATATAATTTAAATGTTCTTTACATATTCACTCTTGTAATATTACAGTATATTGTTAACTATAAATGTTCTGGCCTAAATCTTTGAATGTCTGATTACTGTGTATCCAAACTTTATATATTATATACATAAAAACAATTATTTCTTTGTACACACATTATAATTTTGAAATAACCAAATTATGATTTTATATAATTTAGTTCAAGGGGTGACATAGGTGGTCAAAATACTAAATTTGACTACGTACATCAGACAAGATGTGAGGGACGTCACAAGTTGCGTTGAAATTTGGTCGGCGCCTACTGTATTCGACTTAATTTTCCTAATTGCATTTTTCACCTGACTAGGACTAATAAAAGTGAAATCAAGTTTAGTACTAAGAGATGATTCCATAGCATCTGTTTTAACTAAGTCGATACAATACATCTAAGAGAAATGACAGTTCAAATAGTCGAATGGACAGTATTAAGTAGGGTCGACATCCAATTAAAGTCCAACCCCAATTATATGTAAATATATATTCTGATAAATGCAAGCTTATCCGCCTTCTTAAATTCTTTCTCCAATATCTAGAGACAAAACTGACACATTTAGTGTGCCCTCATCCAGTGGCAGAAGTGGCAATGGACTGTAAAATGTAACATTCTGCCACTGTAAAATGTTAGAGAAAGTTTTAAAAGCAATGACAATTATTTGTGCAGATAAAATTTATATAACTTAAGAATTAAAAATGAGTATATAATTATGAGCAGCAGATGGTTGTTATATACTGCAATGACATTCTATGTCAAATAAGTATCAATAACTGAATTTATAATTACAAAAAGCATTCTCTAATATATGCCCACATACATTTTAATAACTTATGAATCAGAAACATTATCAAATATTTTTAGACATTTTCCATAACTTTATAATGAAAAGTGAAGTTGTAATTAAAGATGCATCATGTAATATATGTGCAGTATAGGGTATACGAAAAACAAATTATATATACATTCCTGATTTTTTGTTTAATGTTGCTTTCTGTTAGTTCCCGACATTTGTTTAACCCAATGAAGGAGATTTCGTCCAGAGTTCAAAACAGATAAAAGATTGAGCGTTGTTAAACAAGTGAAGTTGTACAGTCATCCTACATATATGTCGTTGCACGAGCGTTTGGAAAATAACAAGAACTACTCGTCAGGTGTAAATATCAATACAAGTTCATCAGCGAGCAGTACTAACTGAAGTTGTAACATGTCTATATAATCAAGTTAATGTGATAAATTTTGCTCAATAGCTGCGAGCAACTCAAACTTTAAAGTTGTATTATACACAAGACGTTTTGATACTTCTGCTGAGTTGACTCTTGATTTGAATTCTTACATTGAAAAGAATACTGCAAAATTATCACTCACTAGAATGCAAACACATATAATTATTATTCCATAAAATATAACTTCATACAATATTAATATAATTTATTCCTGGGTAGTGTATCTAACAACAATCTTTTCATACAAGTTGGAAATCACCAATCACAGTTTTTACTTTGTTTTAAAGATGCATTGAACTCAATGAAATTTCATCTTCTTATAAAGCCAAGAATGATCTCTTCGTTTCTTGCATGAGTTAAAATTTAGGTTATGTAAGCTTTTCAGTGTATTTTTGTGTATGCCGATATTTAATTTAAAAAAGGAATATGCAATATTGGTACGTATTTTGTTTCTGTAAATTGATTAAAAAATGAATATACAATTACTGAAGGTAATATGAAATATTTCTCTACATACAACTTTTACATAACTTAAGAATTTAAAATGAGTTTATAATTATAAAAGGCATAGCGGTCTTACAAAATGGGCATTATATTGTGAAAATAAGAAATTGATTTTTGTTAATATTACTTACCTTTAATTGAAATGTGTCAAAAATTATAAATTAGTTGCTCTTAATATTGCCTATCTTTAAAAAATGTGCGTTTTTCTTGAATGAAAATATATAATTTATATACTGATAGTAGGTTTTAACTTGAGCTTTTAAAATGAGAATTCTAGTGCACTTCTATACTCACATATGATGAAGATGACAAAAGGCTTATTTATAAAAGAACTTATAAATCCAGATTTGAACTTCCCTTCCTTACACCTTAGTGTCGACAACATTCAAAGTAAACGTTGACCATTTATATGAAAATATGTATGGCCTCCAGTGGGATCATGGTGATGTTCTGCTGCAGTCAACTCAAAAGTATGATTAAGAAATGTAGTCAGTTCAGTAGTGTAGTGTATACGTATTGAAAAACAAGACGTATAACAATTTGGAAAATGTGTCAATAATATAAAGGAAGAAGTGTCTTTACTTTTCTTGAGTGGCATATCCTTCAAGTAACTGTGTACACTACCTATATCGCTTATCATATTTTCGTTGTGCAGTAAAAGAACCATGGGCTTATGCAAACTATATGAAGTTTTTTGAACTAGTTTTATCAGTGTTAAATAAAAATACAAGTGTGTATATACCAACTCCTACAAACAATGTGAACGGATCAGCTGATGAGGGGGGTTTTACGTGATTGTTTCCTGCAAGTGTGCTGATTGGGATTTACGCAAGTGATACTTGACGTGCTCTCGTGCAATTCCCTGCAAAACTCATTATTTACTTAGGCTCTTTATCAATTCAAGTAACTCATTGGAGTGGTTCTTATATTAATCAAAACGAAAAGGAAACTCCTCGCAAGCAAATGATAAAGTTCTTGAAACAAAATTGTAAATTATTTACTTCAGTGTAAGAGGAATTAATATCTTACAAGAATTTGATACTTTTGATGTGAAGAAAAATCATCAGACTCTAGTCAAATAGGTTATACAACATAAACACAACGTTGTAAATAGTTCTGTCTGTACTAGTCATTTTGAAAAATAGGAAAAAAAAAGAATAGAAACATGTATTTTGTAACCTTGTGTTTCCATTCACCAATCTTACTTGAGATGGATAAAAACAAAACCGAGTATGAAAGCTTGTATTACGAGTAATCAATTAGTATTATAGAAACAAGTTGCACATACTTATAATAGCATTACTGATAAGGTGAGATTATTTTTTCCGTATTTCAACTAATACTGGAGTTGAATACATTAACGTAAACACAAGCATTTTCTTCAATAAGGTCATGGTAAGTACACTTGCTGATAGCAATGTTGAAAGTCAATATTTTCAGAGCAGGATATGCCTTTTACACATTTTAGAAACATTGTCTAAATGAATTAATTTCTGAATCCACTGCACATTTTCATGACCTTTGCAATAAAACATAACTTCACTTTTGTACAACTAAAACAGTATTCTACGAATCTGTGTAGCACTATATTCATTCGTACTGCCTAATGTCAATTGTGAAAATTCTGCGTTTAAGTTCTACACGTCTTTGATAGTCTAGTGGTAATTAATTCACTAGTTGCACATGAAAATTTCCCCAAATAATGAAATAAATGATTAACATCACATGCAGAAATGCGAAATACTCTCATAATGAACTCATGTGTGGAAATTTTGAAACCTTCTTTGTCAATAATGTACAGTCCTGAAGAAGAACTGAATGACTTTTTTCTTTCAGTAACACGAAGTATGACCTGACTAATAAATCCACTATCACGAATCAACTCTCTACAAGATTTAAAAATAAGTTCATTCAAATCCTTACATGTTCCTGTCTCTTAAGTATTGCACAAATGTTTCATAATCGTTCGCATAATTCAACAAATGTTTTGAAATCACTGTACCTGTATTGCACACATTCAGAAAATTATGAGGAATGTTCAAATAACAAGTACATTGGATTGGATTGACTTTTAGGTAAATTATATTTTTTCTAATACAGACACATCTACAATTATCCCACCAACACGAATGTACAGGTCAATGTATTTTCTTCCCTCTTCAACATGTACCACAAGATAAATTTGTAAGGAATGATTCAAAAGCCTTCGGATGATCTGAACAGTGCAAATATAAAGGTTCTCGTTTGATTAAGGGATGTAATAACGTATCCCTCATACACTGCTTTATATAGCTCTCATTTTTCTCAGCTAATGAGTGTCAGATGATGCATATCCAAGACACACACGTCCTGTTTAATCTCTCCAGTCTTGGAAGCACCCCTAACAAATTACTGCCGACTGCTACTGCCACTGTAGTATGTCCCAAATGAGCTTGTCATCGATCCAAACCTTTTGTCAATTGCACCTAGCCTACTCAATTAAACTTGATAAAATTGCTACAACTTCTTATGCTCTTCATCTAATACAGGAGACAAAAAGTTCAATTTTCGCACTTAAGGTCCCTTTTTGGCGATTCTACTATTGGGCTAATTATTACTCGAGCTCCCTGCTGCTGTTCCTGCGGGTTCAGCTGACATAATACTCTCATTCCTCCTGATGTCTTATTTAACACTGAAGTGAATCGTACTAAAGCAAGGTGATATGTATACCTTCGTGGAATGCATCATTGAATTTCATGTGACAACATGTCTCTCCAATCTCACTACGATTATAAAGGTATGTGAACTAAATTCAAATTTCAATATGAGCCAAGCATGATCTCACGTCAGTACACCTGTACTGTAAGTCGACCTCAATCCAGTAAAGTTCGTTGTCCTCCCACATCACTACCACTAAGATACAAGGTGAGCTCCATTACATGTTCCGTTACATTGTTTTCCCTAAGCAAGGGTCAATAACCTTTGACTTCAGTACAAGCTAAGCCCTTATTTTGAGTTTTATCATACATCTCAGACAAAAGTGAATAACCTCTGATGATTGAACATCTGCATTGCAGGAGAGGACCAATTTCAAGTTTCATAATGCCTTTCAATCGAGGGCGAATAATCTCTGACGTCGGTGTAAGCAGAGTTTTGTGGTATCAAAAGCATTAGTTCTATTCACTTAAAAGATATACGCTCAGGAACCAACATGGTCCGTCTAGAATTACTCTTTGTATCATAATGGATTATAGTGTGGTTGCTTAGACCAAATATTAGCCAGAATCGTGATATGCTGGATTAATGCGACAGATTTTGCATAGTTCTTTTGTACCCTCAGTACAATAAATTTGTAGGGGGTGCCCGATGTTTGGGTCCGCCATCTTGAAATACGACGCCATCTTTATTTTCTCCAAGGTTTTACGACTTTTCTTCAAAGATCGCTTATTATCTCCCAGTGGTAGAATTTACAGCATAAAGTGTTCAAATATCTTATTTATCATTAAATTGCCTACAATTTGAGCCCAATACAGCTTTTGCAGCTTTCAAAGTTTTCGATATACAAAGTTTCAAACGTTTGATTTGTTGTGAATTTTTGACTTTTCTTCAAAGTTCACTGATTATCTCCCCCAATGCTAGAGTATCCAGCAAAACGTGTTCGAAAATTTTTTATTTAAAATTAAATTTCCTAGAACTTGAGCCCAATACCACTTTTGTGGTTTTCATAGTTTTCGAGATACAAATTTTCAAAATTTGGACTCTTTATAGGTTACTATATGGACCTGTAATACCTGTAGTTTGCTGGGTTTTGTTGAATGTCGTTCCACATACCCAATGTAGTTCTTTCATAGTTCTTGTCCGAACGCGGATGTGGGTCCAAAGCGTGCGTTCAGGTTGCGTCCGAAACGGACGGCGTGCAGCTAGGTCCGCTCTATTATTTTCTGACAACACATGACATAGTAGAAAATTATTGACACAGTTATACAAATAGTCAATCATAGATATTAGGTAGTTTACATGACAAATACGTCGATTCATAGAATACACTACAGCAACGTTGTCCGACATAATAAGCACTTCTTTAGAATATATGAGAAGGGCCACCACAGCTGTGGCAAGAAACTAGGTGACAAAGATAGGATATGCTAGAGAGAGGCGAGCACTAAAAGTTCGGTACCATCTTCCAACACAACTATGATGGAAATTGGGGTGGCATCCACAAACACAGTAGTACGGATAAAGCCAGGTTGAAACAAATCACAAGGCACTGATATTTTTTACTTAAGTTGAAGCATTGTCCATTAAGGAAAGATATTTTCGGTGAGAGCAGACACTAGCGAAAAACTCAACAGTGTAAGCGAAGCGGCCCAACTGATGTAGCCAGCAATTACTTTCCGAAGACGGGAAGTCGCTACCGAAATTACCGTTGGGGCAAATCGCAAAATGTGAAGATACTTAGGTAAAATAGACAGTGGCATAGTTATTGCTAACACTTTAACTCCTAGGTAAACGAGTTCCTTGGTAGGCACTACTATACTTTTTTTAATATTGACTGCAAGTGTAGAGTTGCATAGTATGGACACTGCGTGATTTCGGCCCATTCTACTCTCTTTTTTTTGCTCGTCAACGTAGACAAATTCGATACAAAAGACGAAGATGGAGGGCCCTCATCTCTTCATAATCCTGTTGATTTTGGGGTGGATTAATTCGGTGACTCGGTGCAGTACCCCGTTCTTGAGCCGCTGATGCAACTCCCAGATCCTCTCACCGGCCTTCTACTTGAACTTCACCTTCACCAAGATTTACAGTGGCCTCCAGACGCCCCCCGCTTGATGTTCTTGAATTTAGCCCAGGTTCGCAACGTCAATGTTCTTCGCGACCTTCGAATCGAGGAACCCTGGAACGTATTGCAGGATGATTGGGAATTCTGGAGACTACTGATTTAAGATATCAGCGAAATCCAACCTGAACCTGATATGGAATCCAGAAGACGCCCCTCTCGTTGAGGAAGATTAAACCCGGGACGTCCGTTGTTTCTGCTTCGGTCAGGGACCCTTCTGAGGATTGGGACGCCTCTCTTCCCCAGTCGTACTGTTTGCCGAAGTCTTTGAATCCTGAGATAGTGAAACTTTTTTCGCCCCCTGGGAAATTGGTCACCGCATTGCCTTTGTATCATACAACGCCGGCTAACTGCCGTCAAATTCTATCCAATAAATACTAGTATCCCTTTAGCTGTCAATGTAAATTTAATTGTAAGTCGGTAATGTTAGTTTATATATGTTCTTATGGTACTCATTGCATTGAATTTATACCTATATTTTTTGTGTATATGTGTGTGAGTGTATGTATGTGGTTAGTGAACTTTAGATTAACTAAACTATGTAGTGTAGATAAGTTTTGTTTTATTCCCTCTCTTCTATTTTTGCTTTATTTTGTTTACATTTATATACTTTGTTTTGATATAAATCTCTTCCATCTTAGTAGCATTTAACAAAACTGTTAATTACTCTCTCTGTATTTATGATTGAGTGGTAGAAAAGGAAGTAAGGGCCTTAACTTCGCCATGTAAAACAAGACGTAAATAAACAACTGTTCCTTTGCCATATGTGGTACTCCTCGTGTGCTCTCACCACTTCTTGAGGACAGGTCGTCAGCAGACATCTTAGAAGAAGTTCCTCCCCACTTAATAGTAAACTTCTTTCCTCTTTTCATGGTCGAGAAACCAGACTGCAGTGGAAGGGTAATATACGACGGCCATGATGGAACCTCCTGTTATTCTTCGCCTCCCTTCACTTATCACGCGTCACGGACGTGGTGAACCAAGTGTCAACAGAAACTCTTTTGCCAACGGGAAACGGTTTCTATCATATTACCTTGACCGCTTATACAAGTCAATTCTTTGGTATTAAATGTGGCTACTTAAATTAAATCTTCTGGCTACTTCTCACAGAAAAAAATATTTCTGGTATATATATATATATATATACATGCAGTATGAAGGTTAGAAGAGAGCTCCGCTTCTCTCGTCTTCAGATATAGTTTTAAAAATCTGGAACACTTCGCGGCGGGATTCGAACATATGATCTTCTGTCACTCTCTTTACTACGCTTTGTGGGCATAATCAAGTTCTAAAATGTTATTATTCCTTTTATGTTACGAGGTAATATTTTCCTGTTTCTGAAGCAGAGACAGCCATATAGGATTTAAGTTGATACTGGGCTGGCTTATTAGATTACGTATTAATGCTATAATACAAACGTACAGGTTACAAAGCACATTGTAATTTTGACTGTACTCATCATCCGGCACCCGAGGCACATGCTACGCAAGCACCGCTCAAACGTTTCTTCTCCGCACCAATTCAGTTTGTTTAAACTATATCGAAACTTATGGGAACTTGTTGAAACTTCGAGCAAATTTCGAAGGGAATGCTCACTAAGTGTATGCCTTCGCTACATATCGATTTTCTTCTGCACAAGTAGGACCAATTTTTGGACATCTATTCGACGTCAGAATGTCGTTAACATGAACGTTCATTTTATGAACATTGGACGTCCATGCTGTCCTAAACATGCACATCAAGTTTCTGTATTCTCACAACATCTGTCTTATTAATATTAATTGTTGGACAGTGAACATATGATAATGTTCTTCATATGAACCTCCAATGGACGTCCATAATGTCCGTCTTTGAGACATCCATTTCACGGACAAACATTAAACAGCTACAATGCCTTTCACATGGACAACTATTTGCTAGACATCCATTGGACGTCCACAATATTCGTATTCGAGATATGCAGTGGACATCCACAATGTTCATCCTCGGTATACCCAATTTCTGAATTTAATATCATTCCAATTCTCCAAGAAGCCTTCTTCGGGTTTTACATTTTCTGGGCGTCTATTAGATATTCATGTCATGTCCACCATATACGAGGACATAAGATAGACGTCCTGTGCTGTTAGGGTTCTTCTTCCACAAAACTGGAGCTCAGCCACACGAATGCTTGATATTCAGTTTATGGGTCGTTATAGATGTAGACACATCCCCTGAAATGGCCTCCATGATCACCCGACCTCACACCCCAAGACATCTTGCTGTGGATTTATTTGAAGTAAGTGTGTGCAGAGAAAATCCATGATGTGAAACATGAAAGCCAGAACCATCGACAGCTGCGACAACGTCCCAGTGGATATGGTTCTGCGAGCGACTCATGACCTGGACTAGGTTCCTGAAGCTCTGCATTCAAGAACGGGGACAAAATATTGAACATATTATGTAGAACCTTCAGTAGCACACACGTTGAATAAACGTTTATATAAGCCTTAGGTCCTTCTTTTCTAGATCTATTAACGTGAAAACGTTAGTTCAACCAAGTTTATTGAATAAACTGTTGAAAAGGCAGACATTTAACAGTTTTATTAACGTTCAATCAACCTTGTGCTATTGGGCAGTGTGCTGCTAACTTTCGGTGATGATAACTCCAACATGGTAACAGGTAATCACATCTGACCCGTGGACGACATTTTAGGAACATTGTCGTGTTATTTGATATGTCACACGAACCACTTGTCATTTGTAAAATATTGTTCCATATCTGATATGGTGGATTTCAATATACTGGGCAAGTTAGTCATGTGCCGTGAAATGTAACCCCCAAATTTATTTTCCATTTATGTACTAACGTGTTTAATTTCTCTGTCGGTTTGAGGAATACGATTCTGTATTTTACTTAGTTTACTTTAGTATACAGGTTCAAGCGCTATCACTAGAAAATATATATTTACCATGCTTTTTTTTCAAAATGGCGGATAGAATTCTCACGAAAAATTTGATTTTTTTTTTGTTAATTATTCGCTCTCAATTTTTTTTATTTTACATTAATTATGAATTCTTAAGATTTCTGCCGACCAGGCAGTCATGTGGGTAGGAGCACTAAGCCAGCGACTCGAAGGTCCCGGGTTTGAATCCCAGCTGGGGCATAGATGTTTGTGGATTTTAAAGACTTAGCAGCTAATGAACTGGAGACGCAGTCATTAGTTACTAACAAGGCCCAAAAATACAAAAGTTTACCAAATACTTTTTATCTTAAGCCTTCTGATTCACATACTAATTTTCATTTTGAAAACGCACTTAAAAATGTGTCGCACCAAAATCAAGATGTCTACTCAGGTTTTTCTGAACCAACTACAGGTCCTCGAAATAAATTCGCAATCAAACTTTCCGGACATCAAAATTTCTACGGGCTTATAGGGTGGATCCAGGTCTATAAACGCTCTGTCTCAAATTCCTGTTAATGCTATTTTTTCCCGATAAACACTAGCTACATTGGTGGTAACACACCTGTATGATTTGAAGACATGTCCTTCTTCCGTAACTCATGTTACATTGTGCAATAGGTAGAAAAATATAGTTATTTTTGACTTTAATTGCTTTCTTTAAGAGGCATTATATAAAATATCAATTATTTTATGGCGTAATGACTCAACCGCTGGTGATGTTACTTATATTATGCTGAATACATTATCATATCTCTCGGAGGTTAAAATAGGAAGTGACTGCATCAGTTACATTTATAGCAGTAGTCATTCGGGATAACTGGTAGGTAAAGGGTCAAGAGGAAAGATAATTACTGTTCAGAAAATATAGACATTTGTCACTATGTCGATATGAAATTTCAGAGAACGAATATATTCTCTTTACGACATTTAATGATTTTAGCGGCGAGTTAAGGCATCACATTAAAATCATCACATTAAAACGCCAGTTATTTGACTAGTTTTAACATTGGATGAGCACTAGTGAAATAAGGCAAGTTCGAATCTGGTTCATACAGTTCAGCCTGACGGAGATTTTAATCTTACACCAGAACAATCTTTAAATGATACGTTGATTTACGGTCAGAGTACCGTATTTACAACATTTACAACTTATGGCCTCATAACTTAGTTGCTGTGAATCGTAAAAAATATGAAGTTTACTTTTATCTTCAAAGTCACCAAATTAACTTTTTCTTCTTGTTCCCATCTACATCTCTCTCTCTCTCATTGCCTCTTCCTTGACTCAAGGACAATCAGTTACGGATACATGATGACTAGTAAAGTATTGTCTCTATGGTATACCCTTTTAACTCTTCTCTCACTTGTGCACATTCGGACTCAATCAATTATTCTCAAACGACGGAGGTGGTAAACTTTTTTTTAGATGTTTTAATGCAGTAATAGCTATACTATTAATAAAGTTTTGGATTAACATTTGTACCGGTACTGGTAGCAAACTATTTATTGAATTAAGTGGCAAAACGTAGGTAAGAGTGAGGTTCGACCTTCAACATATTTTTTTCAGAATCTCAAAATGATGTAAGAAATATGTGGTTTCCAAGATTATTGCTTTGTCTGGTTTAATATTATTTAAATAATAAAATTTGGACAAAATTAAAGATTCTCCAGTCTTTCTAATGAACCCCCTAATAATGCTTGTTATATTTTATTTCCGTTATTTCCGTCTTTAATGAAGGATTTATTTATGATTTCGATTCAGTAATCTTATTTTACACTATCGTTTTCAATCTGATACGCTACACCCTTTCCTTATAGTAATGCATTCCATCTGTAAGGTACACTAACGTCTATGTATATGCAGAAAAATGCATTTTGTATTTCTTGAATGTGGTCACAAAACTATCTATTCACACCACTTTTTTAAACTATATTTTATAACAGATCTAGTTGATATTATGGGTTTCGTATCAAGATATGTACGGAAATATAACAGAGAGAGGTTGACATTTATGTTTTACACTACACTGAGTTGTAACAGGGTGAATAATATCTCTGTTATGACAGATGAACTGTCTAGGTTTCGTAGTTCGAATCCTAAGAACTGCTGAGAAAATGTAGTATGCTAGTAGAAGTCGTGTATTTTTGGTTGCGATGATTCCGAGGGTGAGGGTATCGTGGCAGTAATACTCCTGGGAGTAACACTCCGTCCACGTTGTTTGATGGTAAAACAACATGACGTATGTTGTGGTAACCTAAGTATCATGTTTGTACAATATCGTGAGTTAAACTTGGCGGGTAGAATCATTGATGCAATTTGGTTGAGGTGGAAATTCTCATGAGGCTTCTAGCCACGTGCTGTTATTGCAGTAAGAGTCCGGGCAGAACGTTGAAGCATTTGTTTTTGAGGTGACTTAAGGATTATGTTTGTACAAGATCGTTGCTTAAATTTGGTGTTAAAAAATCAGTAGTGTAGTTTGGTTCCGTTGGAAATCCTCAAGACGTCATTCGAAGATGGCAGCTGCAATCCTGATCACGTGATATTTGGAGAGTATTTGATAAAGTACAACATGATTGCAACATCCAACACGGAAGGGTGGAAAACCCCAACATTCCTCTCCGAGGTGACCTAAGGTTTGCGCAAGCTATTCTTAGACTTACGTATGGGCTTTGTATCTGGATAGACGTGTGCGCGAGTGCTCCGTGTTTCGAGTGAGTTTTCATGAGAAGAAAAGAAGTGAGCCAAAAAAGTAAGTAGACAGATTTGTTTATAAGTGCTGATAGAAAATATCCTGAAGGTGCGGACCTCGAACGATTTTTTAAGCAGATATTAAGATCTGAAATCCCCAATGTTAATTATATACGAATAAAGAGAAGCCATCCACGTTTTCTCTAAGATCTCTACATCAACTGAGGACATCCGGTGTCCTTAAAAGCACAAATTGTTGTCAGGCAAGAATTATTCTAAGTCCCAGTTAGTACATAACAATGAAAATGTTCTTTTTTGTGAAGTGCCTATATAAGTAACATGGAGGCCTAAAGGTTTGTATCTTCGCGGCCGTTGATGATTTGTGCGTAGTATTTTGGAGCTCCTTGACCTCTCGTGGACGGATCACTAGCCCCCAAAATAATTTCGACCCAGAATTAGGTCGCGACGTTTTGGGGTTGGTCCCCCCGGGCGTATTACCTCCCCTTCCTCCAAAAAATGTTGTCGACACAGAATTCGGTCGCGAACATTTTGTGGTTGGTCCCCCGGGGAGTGTTGACCCCTCGCCCCAAGATGGTCACGACCCAGAATTACGATCGGGAACATCTTGCTGACCCCCCATTTTTGTGAGGATGTTGGATCCCGGTTTTTGTAGGGTGTTGGGCCCCCAAATATAAAAAATGAAAACAAGCAAACGGAGGCCCACATTTCATACCCTTACCGCCTAGACCCTTTCCCAAGAGGTCTGTGGCTTTCCGTGTGTTGTGCGCTCTGAACTGAGGTCTTGGGGATGCTCCCATCACCTTCTATAGTATTAAACACTAAACTTTGTTTGTATTTCTGTGTATCGTGTGCGAGTGAACGAAAGCGATAATCGGACATGGCTAAGAAATTCGATCTCGGGACGTTACTAGGTCGGGCCTAGAGAAATTCGAGGCTGAGTGGCTACGCTCAGCAACGGAAGTCCGTGAACATCAGAACAATCCCTTCCACCAGAGATTTCAGAGCAAGATAAGGAGGAAAGAAATCAACGTTGCGAAACCCAGATCCAGCAAAGAAGAAAAGGAATTCAAGCAGAGCATAATCGATTAGGTGTGTGCAGAGTGGGAGAGAATTCATAGAGGCAAGAATGAAACTCCAAAAATATTAAGAAGCATTAGAAAAGGGTCCACTGAGCGGGAAGCTGAAGAGAGCACACCAGCTAAACCAGGCACAACAATTCTAGCAACCCAAGAGGACTCAATGAAAATCAAGAGAACTGCAGAAGAAAAGATTACAAAAAATCGGAAGTAGGAGAAGGAATTAGAAGAACTCAGGATCAGACAGACCTTCTTAAAGGGAAGAATTGTCGAGCTTGAAAAGAATCAAGCAAAACTGGAGAACTGTGAAATTAAGTTAGCACAAATCCAAACTAAGCTGGAGGAAAGGGAACATGAAATGGACAGACAGGAAAGGAGCATCAACCAGTTGAGAGATGAGGCGATTCAAGGGAGAATACATATCAAAGAATTGAAAGTCATGGCCAACTGGAAACGAGGAAAATAGCAATAGAGGATAAAATGAGGCAACTGGAGGGAGAAATTAAGAAGCTATATACTGAAAATGGCAGCTTGAAGCCAATAAAGTGATCCGGTACAACAACTCCAGTAGTAAGCTTCGCAGAGATACTGAAAAGGGACACCACCAAACCCCCGGAGAAGACACACTTGATAGAATCAAACGAACGAAACTCTCGACCAACTTCCTCAAGGAACCAAGGAAGAGGTTAACTAGAACCTGCGCAGGCAACATTCATCCTGGATAGATTAACTTCCGAATCGTCCAGGCTAAATTGGCACTTATATTGTAAATTGCAACAGTATAGGACGAAGCAAAAATCAGACAGCACCCTAGTGTGATTCAAAATTTTGATCTCACTAGCAAGAGCAACAAACGAACCCGCTTATGATCATATACAACATACCATTAGAACTAAAGGCGAAAGAAGCAATCGAACAACTGATTGAAATAAATTCTCAAGGGTTAACTGACGAACAAAAACAGCTCGTCAGACTAAGATTCAAAACGGATCTCAAGAACCAAGATAGGCGTCACATTGTGTTTCAGGTATCTAAAAAGGTCAGGGAACTATAATAAGAAATCCTAGGGTATACGTCGGCTACGAATCCACAAATGTTACAGACTTTCTGGTGGTGACGACTTGTCTCAATTCCCATGACTATTGGCGCATCGCGGCGCATTGCAGGAATGACGCGCGGTGTGGGAGCTGTGGTGAAAAGGTCATAAAAGTGGAATGTAAAGATAAGGACAAGAAAATATGCATTCCTTGCAATTCAAGGAAGAAGCTGTGTGAGACACAGAACCAACAAGAATGCTCACAGTACAAATTTGCATTACAAAGAGTTATAGACCGATTCGATTATAAATTGTAATCCAGACCGAGTCGAGGTAATAGCATCACCAACTATAAAGAAGAACTACCCATGCAGAAAGAGGAGAAGCTTAGAAAGGCTTATGGAATTCAACAACAATAAGAAGACAGAAAATTTAACCCTTACATTACATTAACCCTAATCTAGTTACTTTTCCTAGGGGCGTCGTCCACATGACGACTATGACAAAGCTAGAATATTTTACCATAAAATTAGAAGACAATAAATGAATAGAAATCGATACATGTGTAAAATTATCAATATAAAGTCATCCAGGGAAACCTATCAAGGTGATCTGGAACTAACATTAGATTTATTATAGGCAATTAAACATGACCAAAAGTTAAAAATATTTATACCAGCTATAAGAATAGGGCTCTGAGGGCGGATCCTCAAGATGTTCTAACAACCCTAAAAAGTGGGAATGCCACATCGAGAATGTCGGTCTTGAGATGGTAGTGCAAGACAAACAACTCTATCAAAATATCAATACGATCTGGAACACTACAGGGACAAGTAAGGATACGAAAGAAGCAACCAGAAAGGATACCGAGGAGGAAAACTACGGAAATCTGGAGGATATAAATGCTGAAGCATATGACATCACAGCTGAGATACCAATCACAGGGAAAAGGAAGAAAGATGAGGTACGGAAGAAATGAAAATGTAAGAAATCTTGGATTCCTAGACTCTAAGAAAGGACAAAGAGGAGTAGAAATGCATACATCGAGACGGAGGACAAAGAAATGCTATGAATAGAAGAAGAGAGGGAGAGCTGGTGGTGGAAGAAGAAGAAAACACAAAATTTAATCAAAATGTTTCTTATGAAGATCTCAACAACGGATATATCCTTCCCGTCTGGAAGAACAACTACTCCTGGCAGCCGCCCTCAGAACGGTGGTAAAATGGGAAAACGATCACCTTCCCAATCATAGACGAAGTGGACAGGATAAATTTACGTACTAATGGCATTACAACAGACCCACAATATCTACTGGACTTGATCGACTAAGTGTTCGAGAGAAGGGATGAGTACTTTCAGCTAAACAATATTTTCAGACAATTTGTCATGGCGTACGGTCGTGTAGTTTTCATACTAACGGAAACGTTCTCTGCATGCTACGTCTAACTGAGACAACCGTAAGACGTTCATATTTGCCCAGGTCGATCTGAACAGATCCAGACTGGCAACCCATGAACTGAGGATATTAAGTGAAGAAGAAAAAGTGAACGTGGCATGCATCCAAGAGCCCTATATCAGCAATGGCAAGTTGTTGGGTATGCCGGCCGACGCCGTAGTACTGTTGCCGGTGGATCCAAATCCTATGGTCGCATTAGTAATCATTAACATGAAGATCGAAGCACTGGTAGATTCCAGGTATACTAACAGATGGATCCAAATCTTTAACCTGAAACATGGAACAAAACAGATAACAATCGTTAACGTCTACAACCAGTTCTGCACCCCTGCAGATATTTTAGTATATAAACTGGAGGAGATTTTGGATGGGTTTGATAGGGCAAATTTATTAATCTGGGCGAATTTCAGTGCAATTCTCCACTCTGGCACTGCCCGGTAACAGACGAAAACTGTGAGAAATACTAAGATCTAATCAACCAATACCTTCTAACAATCCACAACAAAGAGAATCAACCACCAACGTTTCGGGGCAGGGCTGGCGTGGAGACCAAAATTGATATAACATTCACCAGGGGAAATCTTTATAGATTTATACATGAATGGAGTGTCATCGAATATGCGACTACAAGCCAGCACCGCGTCATCAGCCTTCAAATATTTTTTCTGATGGATGATAATTACAACGATATGAGCGAACATGACGCCCTAAATTACAGCACCAAAAAACTAAACTACAAAAAATCTCGTGAAAAAAATGGTCCTACCACAGATAATAGAAAATTCAAATCTGGATGTATTGGCTGAAAAAATCGAAAAGGTCACGCGAGATTCAATCATAAAAACAGCACCTATAGTTAGTAACAACAAGAAAAGAAAACCATTCTAGACTCAAAAACTCGAAAATCTTAAAAGGAGGTTGAAAGCAAGTACACAAATTTATAGAGCAGCCGGGGCCACGAACTTAGAACGCTACGCTTGAACAAATACTGACAATTAAACAACAATTCGAAAAAGAACTCTTCGAAAGTAAGAAAAAAAACATTGGAATAAGTTCATGGATGAGAAAAAAGCACGGATATATGGGGTATGCCTTTAAAATTGTCATGCAGAAAATCAAAACAAGAGAGGTGATGAATGCACTAAAAACAGAAGGTGGAGGAGCTTTTACAACAAATTTGCTCGAAACAATGGAACTTATTTAAAAAAATCCAGATGACAACGAAGAAGATAATAACAAAGAAAACTTAAGGATTAGGCATGGAACAAAGCATCCACCAATTGACAACGCGAACCAAGAACTACCAACAATATCGAATGTAGAAGTGATGCCTGCCATAAAAACCTTTAAATCTAATAAGACACCGGGTCCAGATAGGATTAAAATGAGATATATAAATCGCTGTCATTCTTTTGGATACCATATTTAACTAAACTATATAACGAATACCTAAGACAGGGAAGATTCCCGAACGCATGGAAATAAGCGAATCTCATTATATTGCTTAAAGTGGAAGACAAACCGAAGACAAACCCAATGTCGTATAGGGTGCCTATTATATGCCTACTAAACGTGATAATCAAAATTTTTTAGAAAGTAATAGTAAACAGAATTAATGATAGAAGAAATAATCTTCAAGTATGCAGACTACAATACGGTTTCCGTCAAGGCAAGTCGACCGAGGACGCCATCAATGAGATACACGGAACCATCAACGCACTCAAACGGAAAGAATCTAAGTACCTCATGAGAGTCTTCTTTGACATTGCAGCTGCTTTTGATAATGTATGGTGACCATCAATGTTAAAAGAGTTAAAAACTATCAGGGTACATCCCGCGATCTGGAAAACAATCAAAAACTACTTCGAAGGAAGATCAACACAAGTAAATGCCACAGCTGATGGCGTCGTGCGAGAAAAACCGACGAAAGTGTGAGTACAGGGATCCGTTCTCGGAACAATATATGGGATATGATATTTGAATCATGTCTGAATTGTTGGACGGATTTGATCAAATGAAAAGAGTGGTGGGCTACGCGCAGGATCTGGCGGTCGTGATAAAAGGAAACAGTAGAAACGAATTTCAAATGAAAGCTAAACCAAATTATAGGAAGAATGATATCATGGTGCAAAGATAACAAATTAACAATCTCAGCTCAAAAGACCAAATATGTTTTGTTTAAAAGCAAATTAAACTTCAGCCGAGGTACCATAATAAAAATTAATGAAAAGACAATCAAAAGAGAAAAGGAATCCAAATACTTTGATTAGACCAAATATAGATGAGAAGTTAAATTTCAGGACCTATGTAACTACAGTAAGGAACAAAGCCATTCCACAAAATAGTGAAAATTGCAACTAATGAATACAGAATTTCCTTGAAAATAATAAAGATGTACCATGATATCATAATTCGGTCTGTAGTGGGATATGCCGCCAGCACCGGAGCCACAGGATGGATGACGTGAGACAACAGCAAATCATAAACAGTTCACAACGGCAGATATTGCTCCGACATACTGGAGCCGGGACCACTCCGCTGGAGGCATTCCAGGTAGTGACCGCGACTATGTGCATGCATCTCCAAGTTAAAAGAATGGGAGCCGCGTTAAGAAGGAAAGGTAAAGAAGAAAAGGTAGAAATTCATCATCCAACAGCTGAAAACGAAAACGAAATCCAGGACATCTTGACCAGTGCGTGTTGAAATCATTCTGGGAGGAAACACCCAAGGCAAGAATAGTTTACAACATCTTTCTGGACCTGGCTGAGAGAACTAACATACAGTTGGAAATATAAGGAGGGTTGCTCCACTTCATTACCGGTCATGGCCCCTATAGGCAAAGTCTTAAAGACTTAGGCCTAGTGGAGGATAATATTTGCCACGTCTGTGGGTTAGTTGCGACCCCGGACCTCATAGTCCTTAGATGCCAAGAGACAGAAGAAGTAGTCGGAGAACGGAGAACACTCTTGGGGGACAGACCCGTGACAGAAGTTCTGAGAACTCCATAACTAGTGGTGGACCTCCATGAGACGGCGGAGAAAATTTGATCATTCTACAAATGAAGGTTCTTGCCCAGGGAGAGAAAAATATTCCATATGGGTGTGAGGTGTAAGAGCGACCACCGGCCATGGCAGAGTACGAATCTCAGTGCGCAAACAAACATAAACAAAACTCACGATAAGTTAGTGAATCTGTTTAGAGTTGTTGGAATTCCAGTGGCTTAGAGTGCCTTGCATGGGACACGAGCAAAAACACTCGTAATAGTGTGAAAATGTGTGAGAGTGGTGCAGGGAACAGGAACAAGTGTTATTAATCAATTGGTGGAAACAAATTGTAAGATGAAAAACTGACAGAAGGTTGCGAATACCGCAACTACCGGTTGAAAACGTTGTACATAAAAACTGTGTGGGTGTGTGATGCACGAGTGTTGATCATCGACTGTAAATTGAAGAAGATATCACAACATAGAACCAGTATATGATGCAAGACCTACCATGCAAGCAGACGACCATGTTCTCTTCTCCCCCCCAAGAAAAAGATAAGAACAAATCGAGCATGGAAGAAGACTTGAGGGTCACCCCTGTGATGGGACAACAACTGCAACGCAGATTGAGGAAATCGAACTCCAAGGAAAGCAGCAAATACATTTTCTTAATCTCGTTACAGAGTGTTGCCGAGAAGAGGAAGTCCTCAAGCTTATGTGTTGCGTTGTCCTGTTTTTGTCCAGTGTTGTCTATATATGTAGTATATGTTTTTTTTTAAGAAAATAAAACATATAGTAGGTAGGGACCTCTCCCATTCAAATGTTCCAACAAACCAGGAACATAGACCAGAAGAACATTCTGGACGCCTGGTCAAAAGTCCGTTCCGCAATACCAGCTGTCTCGAACAGGTGAACACAGGAGATTCTTGGATTGCTGGAGTTCCGGCATTCCAAGGATCTCTAGAGACAAGCCTGCTCCAGGCTGAGAAGTACTAAGATGTACATGATGCTCGACCCAGAAAGTGCGCGACTCAACTTGTGCAAAGCATGCAAAAAGGCAGGTGTGGTTAGGCGGGCCCTTAAAAAAAAGCTGTTCTAAAGCCAAGCGTTGTTGAAGTGCGATGCTACGTGAATGACCAATACTAGTTTTAACCAGATTGAGCATTCGTGGTCAGCAGTTTAATTAGTGATTTTCTTGTTTCTTACGTCTGCCGCAGACGGTTACGCCGTCTCTTCAGTTGTGATTTTAATATTATATCTATCTTGATATTTGTTAATATATATATATGGTCATTGTGAATTTCTATTTATTCTTAGGATGCTTAAGGCCTCTCTAGTCTATGTATTGGGTTTAAGGGAATATGTTTATCCCACGGTGGATAGGTAGATTGCTACTGTATGCTCGGGTGGCGGGTTTCAGTTGAGGACCTTTAGATTAAAGACTTATTCGTGTTCGTTATTGACTCTGTACAGTTCGAGTAAATGGTGTAAAGGTGCATGTTGATCTCTGGGTTGGCAGTCTTCTACTGCATCCACATGGATTGTGTCCAGCAAAGCTGGATGGGCAGCAGTCCATCGTTTGGTGATATATTGTAGTCGCAGTTTTTCTAGAGGTGCTGTTATATGCTAAAAGGCGATTCGTTCATATAGCTGCAGGGCTGTACTCTGTAGTTTGATTCGGGAACCCAGGCGCAGTGCATGTGGTTCCAGGATTCGTAGTCGGTTATAGAAATTATTGTTAGCTGAAATCCAGGCTATGTGGACGTATGTGAGGTATGGTCTTAGGAACACTTTATATGTGTGTAGTGTGGTAACTGGTTTTGTTCCCCAGGTAGTGCCTGCGAGCCTATCTAGAAGTGTTAAGCGTTTGCTGCTTTTGGTTTTGATATGTTGCATATGAGCCTTCCACTTGAGTTGTTTGTCGAAGATTACCGATGTGTTTGGTCTGATGGTGTGTGGTTTATATGTAATTCAAGTTTTGCAGGATTACGACGGACTCGTGATTGCGTTTTTGGTGGCTGAATTACTAGTGCCTGAGTTTTAGGAGCATTGATTTTGAGGAGCCATTTTTTAAAAATTCTTTTGCTTGTTGTAGAATCTGATTTATCTGTTAGATGCTTGTGTCACAGGCAAGGAAGGCTGTATCACCGGCGAAAATGAATGTATGTACTGGGGACGGTGGCGTTGGAATGTGTGCCACGTACAGGATGTATAGTAGTGAAGATAAAGCGGATCCTTGAGGTACTCCTGTGTGCGGGGAAATTGGATGTGATAAGCTATTGTTAACTGCCACTACACGCATACGCCATGCGGTTTTTCAAGAAATGGTTGATTAGTCGTATATATGCTAGTGGAAGACAGAAGGTATACCATTTATAGATGAAACCTGTATGCCAGACTCCGTGAAATGTCTTTTCTAGGTTGAACAGTAGAAGGCATGAAGGCTTGTTTGTTTTATAATGATTGGTTATGGTTGTTGATAGTCTTAGTAAATTATCTTTCATACTGTGGTTTGGTTCGAATTCAGGCTGATGAAATGGTATATGATCATATCTATTTGATGGATGTGGAGCCTTCGCACTAGTAGTCTTTCAAGTATCTTACTTAGTGTGGAGGTAAGCTGTATTGGTCGATATGATTTCGGGTCAGTTGGATCTTTGTCTAACTTTGGGAACATCAGCATTTTGGAGACCTTCCACTCAGTGGGATAATTTCCGGTGCGGAGTACATAGTTATATATGGTGGCTAGAAACTGTAGTATGCTGATTGGTGCTTCTTTGATATGATGGTATGTGATATTGTCGAGACCAGGAGCAGTATTCTTCATATGTTCTGTGACATCAATAATGTCCTGAGTTGTTATTCGTTTGGTTAATGGGTGATTCTCGTTCAGAGAATGTTCTGAGCTGATTTTAAGGTGAGTTTGGTCTGGATCGTTTTTTCTCTCAGGATCGCGTAGTTGGTTGGTAGTTCGTCTCAGATGTGAACACTAAGCTATCTGCGAAAATATTGGCTTTGTGAGCGTCAGCACTTGGAATTGACTTATTTGTCAGAATGAGATATCTGGATGTGTTTGTTTTCCTGATGAGGCGGTTCTAGTGCCTCCAGAACTTTATTAAATATCTCTCATCGTCCAGTTTGTTTACAGTGTGGATCCATAACCGTCGTTTATATGTTTTGATGTAGTTCTGAACCATTCTGAGGTATAGTCTATGTAACAGCAATGCTTCAATTGATCTCGTAAGTATTCTCGATATTCTCTACATGAAAGTTGGATTTTGATTACATAGTGTGGCGTAGTTTAGGCTTGTACGGATCTGTAGAAGTGGTAGGAATGTTTACTTCACTGCTATGTTAAATAGCTGTTGTGAGTTTTGTGATTGATTGATCCAAATTGACTAGATCAGGTGGCTCTGATATTTGGCCGCAGCTTTCTTGTCGATCTTTGGAATATTTCTCCCAATTTGTTTCGTTGTAGTTTAGAATCTTAAATTTAACTGTTATTGTTGCTGGGTTGTGGCGTCTAGGTAGGTTTATGTAAAGTTTTACTGAGTCATGTTCACTGCCTATTGAGTCGAGTATTGTTATTTTGAGATGTGGAGTAAGTGATGAGGAGGTTATTATGGCGTCAGGTGTTGTGTTGCTTATTGGTCGGGTTGAACGGGGTATTTCGCAGATTTCACCGCGGGTAATTAGGTTTATAATTTCTTGGAACATCCATTTTACTCCCTTGGTGCGTCTCCTGATGTTTATGTCCGCCATGATAATGTAGTGCCTCAAGCTGGTATCAATAGGTGAATAAGTGAAGAAGTTACGTTGTATTGGCGCTCTTGGTCGTACATAAATTGTGGCTACCGTAATAGGTCTCCATTGCAGGTAAATTGTGCTGATGTGTTGCGGTACGTTGTTCGGGACTATCGGAGTTATGACCATGTGTGTTATTTTATTATGAATCCCTATGTCTGTGCCGCCGTTTACTCGCGCTCCCGGAGGTCCATCGTCTTTTATAATTGTATATCTTGGTAGGTAGGGTTTGTTTTTTGGCTTTATACATGTTTCATATAGAGTGAAACATTTTATTTTGTGTTCTAGGAGAATGTTCTGTAAAATATCTTTACGAATGGGGGAGCGATTGGATGTAGGAGAGTTAGGACATATGTTGTATCCATCCTCTTCGTTTTGTGGTATGGGATTTATCTAAAATTTACGTCTGACCCTGAGTAAGTTGCTTGCACCGTGAGAATGTACATTAATTTCGTTGTGTAGTTGATTTGCTGCAGTACGTGTGGACGTATAAATGGATGGGCATTTTGCAGCGTCAGGCAGAAAAAACGTACCATGTCCTAGACAGTTACTGGTTTTCGTAGCGAGTGGTTGTTATTTACCGGCTCATCAGGTGTTCTAGCTGTCACTACTAGTTCAGGTGTGGTGGGGTTAGCAGCTGACTTGTCCTTGCATTTTGCGCTGTAAGAAGCATGTTCCTTCGTACATGTTACACATTTAGGTTTTTCATTGCGATTCGGACAGTCAGTAACCGCACTTGGGCATGTTAGGGTAGTTGGCCGTAGTATGCTTGTTATAGATCTGACACCTCTCGCATCTTATTGTCATAGGATGTTTGGTGTTCGATGGCTCTACCCTGTACCTTCTTCGGTGTATATACAAGATGATCAATGATTTGTTGGTTTGCTGTAAGGTCTCTTACTAGAAATATGGGACCGTCCATGTAGAGTATGCATAGACATTTCTCTACAGACACTCCCTCACTATGCAGTTCGTTTCTGATTGCTTCGTCGAACAGGTCGGGTCAACGCCTTTGATTACAACTGATAACATTGCAGATTTCCTAGGTGGTGGTGCTTGCCTTGTCTTTCGAGCCGCTGATATAGCTTCCATTGTAACGGATTTACCGAATATCTCGTATGTAGCCTTATTACGGATTTGTCTGTGCAGTTCTGGGTTTTTAGATTTTAATATTATGCCATTTCTAGTAAATATGATTTCATGTACGTCTGTTCGTGTCACGTATTTCGTTAGTTGTTGGAGAACCTGTTTAGATGTTTTGAATTTTTGATCGTAATTTTCTGAGAAGGAAGTTGTACAATTCAGAGCTGTCGGGTTTAGGCATTTTTTCCGAGGAAGATGCTTGCTGGACGATTGTTCGTCGACAGTAGGAGTTTCCATAGCCATTTCTGTTTATGAGCGCTAGATAGTTAGCTCTGATATTGGAAATCGTGACCTAGTACGCTTTTGCTACGGTGTAGTTTTGTCAGTAGGAGGAGATTCTTGCCGGCGTCGTCGTTCAGATTGGCGTTGTTATTTTGCTTTTGCTTTTGCTCTGTTCTTAGTCACTCGAGCCACTGGTGGTGGTGGTGGTAGTATGTGCATCGTAAGTCTTTAAGTCGCTTGAACAAAATTAAATTCGTAGGAATTGCCTATGTCATCAGTCGGAGAGACAATCCGTATACCTTTAATCAAATACCGTGAGACTTTGCCTATGACGTTACCAATGAAGCAGTCTAATACCTTAAGTTAATCTAAGTACAGTTTTTCAACTAGTGGTTTGCACCCAGCGTATGAGTAAATACGTAAGTAGACTAAACCTAAGTTCCGGTTTTAAAACTGCTGGCTCACCCAGCGTGCAAGTAAGTCGTTATGCTTATTTAACCTGGCGCATATACCAGAAGATGGCTTTAGCTTTCAAAAATTTCAGAATAAGTTTCACCCTCCGGCACTAAAGTGACGTCAATCTCAATCTGATGGTATCGTAATGTTTCCCTTGAGCACCTGTTTCCCTTGCCTTAATTGCCACTGCAATGCCCAGAATATCTGAGCCTGGCACTGTAACTGGTTTATTTAGTTTATTAGGTAGAGACAGGTAGAGCAAATGAAATGGATCGTAGCTTGTCTTTTATCCCTTCACCTTTTATTATAAAAATTACAAGTCCAATATTTTCATAAAAAGAATATCCCGTACAAAACAATATTGGATTATGTTTGAGGTACAAAGTTTCTCAAATTACATTCTCTGTAATCTTCTTGTTGCAGTCGATGTAGCCCAAACAACGGTCTGTTGTATGACAGGCGATGGCAAAAGTAGTTGGCAACTACGTGTCAGAAAAAGGAAGTTTGCAAGCCCAATCCCGTAGCAGATCTAGACTTAGGAGTTTTGCCTATCTCGTAGAAGATCCGGCGGTAGTAAGGAGCGGTCTATCCCGTAGCAGATCAGACCAAGGAGGTTTTGCCTATCTCGTAGCAGATCCGACCTAGTTCAGGAAGACGATTCGACTTGACTATTCCTGGGAGTGGAATAGTACCTGATGCTCTGTCTTGCCGGCTTTTATTCAGTTCTCTTCTGCTGATTCTGCAGTCCTCCGGCGTTCTCTGCTCTGTCGGCTGCCTTCGGTCGCTGTAGTCTGCTTCATCCGTCTTCCACTACCATTTGTTTACAAGTATGAGCACATGCTTTCACTCGCTATCGTACTCCAATATTTACTACTGCTTGTTTGTATACAAATAGTACGTGCTGTGTTAGCACATGAGTTTACACACATTCTGCAGCTGATTGCTAGTAACTTTACAGTATGCTTATTAATCTCAATTGTGCGTATGCAACAGAATATCCTCGCTGACAAGTTAACCAATCAGAGTTAAGCTAGCTTTAGGTTATGCAATCAGTGATTTTTTTAATTGCTAGCAAACGCTAGCTCCCCCAAACGAATACACCCTCTTTCCGAGAAGGAATATGTGGAAGTACAGAAGTAGCATGGATAAGGTGGATGGTCTATGTGGTGGAATATTATGCGTAAAATGTATTTACTAATTTTATTTTAATCATAGTAAGAACATTATGAGTTTTCTCATAATCATAATCTTTGGTAGGGTTTCTATTTTCTTATTTTGTGATGAGAGATGAACATGAGATGCACTAGACGCCACAACAAATGAACACATTTTTAGACGAATGATTGAATATCTTCTGGCCTAGGTGCGACTCTAGGCTGTGGTGAGGACAGATGAGCTCTTGCGTTCTAAATGATCACTCTGAAATATATGTAGGTGAGAGATAATGAGGAAGGTGTGGTGTACAAACTTGTTCGATTTGGGCTACGTCACGGTGGTCAGAGGGTTGTGTGTAATGAAAGATTGTGAGTAGAGTGGAGAGAGGGGTATAGTTGTTTTCTGTAATTTGTAAGTTTGTTGTGTGTTTGTTATTGTTTCTGTGAAAATTAGATATTGAATTAGAATTAGATTAAGTACGGAAAAGTAATCCTGTCATAGAGTTCTTGAGTGGGGCTTGGGATGTGGTTTTGGTTAAACATTACAATAGTTTTAATAGGTTCTTTGCTTTGAGAATTATTGTTTGTAGATGTGGTCGCCAGGTGAGGTGACGATCGTATTTGATTCATCAATATGTTACTTGTTTAAGGGTTTGATGCTTTGGTTTTGTACAATGAGGTTGAGTTTCGCAGGGTTGCGTTAAAATCTTTATCTGCGTTTTGGTGATAAGAATATAATCGCTTGAGTTTCCTATGAATTTATTGTAAGTATCCATTTACTGCACCAAGTAGCGATGGCGTCATTCATGGTTCTGTCAATATGTTGAATTATGCGGCTTAGGGCTAGGAAAGCTGTATCATCTTCATATTGAAATATGAAGGAAGAGGGGGTAGATGTAGAAGAGAGGGGACGGTGCTGATCCCTGAAGGACACTGCAATGAAGGAATATAGCGTGGGAGAAACTATTGTTGATGTTAATGTAGGCGAGACGATTTGAAATGAAGTTGAAAATGAAACGCAGGTAGTTTATGGGTAGATGAAAGAACTGTAGTTTATAGATGAGAGCACGATGCCAGACTTTATCGAATACTTTTTCGAAGTCAAATAGTGTTAGACAGGAAGGAAGTGATTTATTGAAGTGAAGGGTGATTTGATTGGTCAAAGTAGTTGATCGATTATGCTGAATTTAGGGCGAAAACCAGCTTGATGCTTAGGCAGAAGGTAGTGAGTTTCGAGGTGGTTGTGAAGGGCGGGAGACGAGGATTGTTCGAGGGTTTTGCTGAGGAATGGGGTAAGTTGTATTGTGCGGTAAGAGGTAACTGTGTTTGGAAGGCTATTGGGTTTAAGGAACATAAGGGTTTTTGAGGTTTTCCATTCGGGAGGAATGAAGCCGGTACGATGGATGAACGTTTATATTGCAGCGAGGAGGTGCATAAGGATAATTGGTGATTCTTTAAGATGACGATATGTGATTCTCTCGTTTCCAAGTGCTAAGTGGCGTTTCTTTGCGATGACATAGGTTATTTCTTCTGGTGTGATGGGAAGTGTTAAGGGATGGTCAGGAAGGATGTGGTGTGTGTTTGGTTGTAGTTGATTGGAGGATATGTCCATACAATCAGCAAGATGAATTCGGAATGGATTGAGGGGGATGTTGGGAGTGAATATTTCTTGAAAGTGTTCTGCGGATGCATCTGCTTTTTCTTTGTAGGTGTGAAGTGTGTGGTTTTGGTGCAGCAAGGGGTAATTCGGTATTGAGTATTGTCCTGTTAGTAGGCTAAAACGCTTCCAGAATTTTGTGGACTACGAGTTGTCTGCTGGAGTGTTGCATGTTTTGATTCATTGCCTTAATTTATAAGCCTTGAAGTAGTTGTGTACTGATCGTTGTAGTTATCGATGAAGTCTAAGTGATTCGGGGTTATTGGTATGTTGGTAGTCTCTACAGAATGCTCTTGAACGATTGACGAGAGGTAGATATTGTGGAGATAATATGGGTCGATGAGCTTGTGTTGTATTAACAGGTATATGGTCGTCTGAAGCCTGTTGTACTACGGTTGTTATTTTGTCAATGGTATGGTATAATTCTGCTTCTGTGCTGGGTGGATCGAGAGATTATATTTGTGAATGAATACGTTGCCTGTATTTGTCCCAATCTGCACGGTCAAAGCGTAAGACAGTTTTTGGCGGTATATTGGTTTGTTGGGCAATGCTAGTGTCAACATTACTGGAGCGTGATCACTTCCTATCAAATCTAGTACTTCTATTTGACATCGATGGCTGATATTTGTGAACATTATGACTACGTCCGAAGTTGTATTTGAGAATGGACGTGTATGTTTTGGTACCTTCTGGAGCGTGCCGGTTGTCTGCATGGAAATTGTAACAGCACGGTGGCCGTGTATACACAGCATTCAGGAAGTAATATGATAATTTGCCCCCCGAAATAAATGAGTAGGAAATACCACTTTGCACTGTCCACACAAGCCGACCTGCACCTGGGTAAGGTACCGGACAAAATATAACTTCCTCCCTTCATTTAATCCAGACACCTGACAACTTGGCAGCTAAATGTACAAGGCAATATTTCAAGCCACCCACTGTGTACCACTAAGCATACTAGAGCATTGGCATGTGCCCTTTCTAGGATTTTAGATAAGATTTCAACTGTTTCAACTGTTAAGACTAGCAAATAAAAGTATTTAATAAAAATGAGGACTGCTTGGTTTTTCAAAGATATAGCCAGGACTTCGTTTAGAAATAACAAAGTATTTATTGGAATGAAGTGTAAATGCTTCATTCAAATCCAATAAAATATAAAGTTCAACAACAAACTTACCAAATCTTTACGATCATTATTCAAAATATAAATCAATAAATTAGTGCCAGTATGTGTCCTGAGTTTCATTACAAATGAATAATATAATGCAAGCAACTTCGATTGCTGAAGGGAAAAAAAATGATTCCATGAAAATTAACCACGTGTCTCATTCAATATTACGAACGAACAATGATGAAAAGTTCTTAATGTTTGATAACTCGTGTGCATATACTCGGTTGAGTAAAACCACAACTACCACTTCTACTCCGTTTGACCAAGGGGAATTTAGGGTTAGAAAAACAAAGATAGGTCTAAATAGGTTACAATCCCCATTAATTAGTCCTACATTGGCGTGTATTTTCTCATTACAATATTTCATTAAAGTGATTAATTCTTGCCAAGCAGCATTTAGCACATTACAAGCTGCTAACAAAATCACAGAATATAATCCAAAGAAATTTAACTGCAAAAAAATGTTCCACAATATCTGTATAAAAACAGTTATAGCATTCGGAACAAAGCAAATGACACGAAGTTACAGTTTCATAAAGAGACAAAGATCCACGGTATAATTAATTAAGTTTCTCAAATCATAAATATAACACGATTCCATTACATAACATTACCAATTCCAATAATTAAATGAATATTAACAGAACAAGAGACACGAAAATGTAATTACGTACATAAGATGGCGACGTTACGAAGCATACAATCACGGGTTCGATTCCATCTTTAAATTCACGTGCACATCTATTCCCGGGTACGATTCCAATAATTACTTCAATACGTAACTACTTACAAATAAATATGGAAAAATAAATTATACATTACCACACATACTTCAATTGGCACATATCTAAGTAAATATGACCTAGAAATTTAAAGAGGGAGGATTCGACCTCCTACTCCACACTTACTGTGCTATTCAACTGACGCCAACATGCGTTCACTTGACTACCTAGGCTGCAGATGGCAGCACGATAGAAGGCGCGAAAACAAACAAGCATCTATGCGCGTAACAGAAGCGCAGGGAGTTTACGGAGGAAAATCGTTACAAAATGTAGTCCTCAAAGTCTTATTTTTCAGTGTTAGTGCGACTATGAATATTGATATCGGCCATGATTATGTAATTACGGTACTTATTTGAGATGTAGGTGAAAAAGCCAGGTGGTATTGGATGTCCAGATCTAATATACATTGTAGCGATAGTAAGGTATGTTTGTTTGTAGTAAAGCGTAAGAATAAGGTACTCTGGTAAGTTCGGCGTATCTGGTATGTGTTGTCTATATGCAATTTTTGATTAGAAACCTGTGGCTGTCCCTCCGTTTGCTCGTCATCATACCTTGTCTTATAAGGTGGTAGCGAGAGAGTTTGCATGTATATTTGGGTTTTAGATGGGTTTCGTTTAATATGATAGTGCTGATGTTATCTTCTAGCGGTAGTTGCTCTAGTAGTAGTTTATGAGCTGCAAGGGACCTGATATTGATGTAGAGAAAGTCTAATGTCATTATAATATGGAGAATTGTTTTCATTGTTATTGTTTTGTTAATTGCCCATGGCTTGAGCATTTGCAAAAAAATGCGCATATGGTCCAGAGTATGTAGCTTTAAAGGAGACATGAAGTGTGGTTTTGCTGTATATTGGATTTGTGAAAGAATATGAGGACGTTGGAAAGTATGGGTATTTTGTAATACGACAGTAATGAAGGCGACTAGCTGGTCTATGGTGATTGACTGGTACACAGAGGTGACAGGTGGAACTTCTTGTTTCACTAGTGCCGATAGGTACAATGAGTTCTGGTTTCTCAGGTTCTGCAGCGGGTCGAGCCTTGCGCTTGTAACAAAAGGTAGGATTATTTTGTTCGCAGTTGGTACATTTGGTGTTTTTTGCATGTTTGGACACGTATTGGTAAGGTGAGGTCCTGTACAGTATCCGCATTTTTGCGTGTTGTATTTGTCTGTGGTATTCGAATTATACATTTTGAACTTTTCACACCTTATGGGAATTGGCGGTGGTGTGTTGTAACGTTCCACACGATATCCCCTTTTGTATATAAAAATGATCCACGTGAGAAAAGATCATCAATTGTTTCTTGGCTGTTGGTTAGTACCCGAATAATGTATGTCAGTTCTCCTTTCTGCCTTTGATTCTTAGGCATTTTGTAATTTTGTGACCTTCCAGTTTAAGTTCCGTTTCCGATTCTTCGTCTGAGATAGCAAGTTCTACTCCGCGTATAACGACTGACAATGTTGGTGCTTTCCGTGGAGGCTGTGCTTGGCGAGGTATTTAGTTCTCTAGTCTGGTTAGGTTTATTGTTTTCCCGAATATTTCAAAGCTAAATTATTACGGAAGGCGGCTGCGAGATTGTTGTCTGTAGACTTGAGTATGATACCGTTTCTACTTGGTATTGTTCTAGTTATGGTGTCTCTATGAAGGTATTTTGAATTTTGCTGGAGTAGAAGTTTCGGGTTATGATATTTGGAGTTAAAATTTGTCAGTGAAAAAATGGCTTTTTGTGGTTGATGATGATCCGTTTGGTAGTGGTGAAAAGTCGTCATTGTTTGTGAGATCCATATATCTCTCGGTGTCACTATCAGAGTCGCTTAGTGTATGAGTTTTCTTTACTGGCGGTGAAGATGGTGAGGTTCGTCCTGATCGGGTGTGGTTTGGTGAACGAGATCTTGATCTTGAGGTCTGCTGTTGGTGCCGTGACTGTGGTATGGTGCCTGTATTCTTGCATTCGAGAACTTGTTGAGGAAGGTAGATCTGCCATATTGTTAGCTGTTGATGATACATAGAGTGCAGAACGAAGTTTTTCACAAGTGGCAAGAGTGCCACTGTGATGTATGTCGTGTGATGTGCTGATGATATGATAATGGAAAGATGATCAGTCTCTGTGCAATGACTGCTTTTTCTCAAAAATAACTTGAACGCTCCGACACCGAATAATACCGTCAATCCTAATGGGATCGTACACTGACTGATCTCGCTTGTGCGCATTGCAACACAAGGTTATCTAAAAACAGTTAACGTACCTCAATTAGGCTATGTTAATTTATGAATCACTGATTTTTTTTAAGTCTACCCATTCAAAGGGGTACACCCTTTCTTTGGGGAGGGAATTTATATGGAAGAGGTTACAACTTTATTTTAGAGGGCCAATTGGGGTTTGGAGTTAGCTTTATTCATAATTTAAATTAAAGCATCAATTTCATATGCATATCTTTGTTTTTATCACTTTCTGGTTTCCAAGTTCCTCTGTCATCTTGAAATTAGGGCATCAATTTCATATACATAGCTTTCATCTTATCACATCGAGGTTTTAAAGTTCCTATGGCATCTCTAAATTTGAGCCATTTTCCGATGTGTGACACACAACATATATTTGACAGAAAAGTTAACAGATTCAGCGAAAGAATTGAAAGTGAAATAGAATATACACAAAAAGTGGTTGAGAGGAAATTTGAAGATGAAAAGTTAAAAAAAATAACAAGTAATGTGAGAGATAGAGGATATATTGTAATTTACATCTTTACTTGATATATAGGTTTGTAATGATCGAGCTGAAAAATGAATGCAGTGCAATTTGACGAGACAAACACGAGTAGAGAGTTAGAAAGATAAATGTAGGGTTATCTTCTGCTTCGGGGCTGGTCGATGCTGATGTGAGGCAAATGAAACTCTTGTTAGAAACAATTATGAAACACTAGTGCTGTGATGGATACACATGCAGTGATAGATGATTTGGGCGATATTTGGCTAGTTCTGGTTGAAAAGGGTCGTTATCGTCGAAGCTATGAGAGCATATGGTATGTAAGTGCTGTAATGGAGAATAATTATATTTTGGAGGTGAGTCGTGAATGACGTCTTGCTGGAATGCATCAAGAAATAGAGGGTTTCTCTCAGCTATTGCTTTGGCGATGTATTTTGTGCGGAGTTTTTCAAGACTCGTGGGAAGTCCACTCGTTGGTACAAGTCAGAAGTTGGTGATGTAAGTTTTATTCTGTTGGCCAATCTCAGGGCATGTCTTTCGGAAGTGGATAGGCATTCATACAAGTCATTTGGAGCAGCGATCCAACTGGTATGGCCATATGTTAATGCTGGGCGTATGAAAACTTTGCCAGTTTTAATGACTGTTGGTGTATGTAAGCCCCAGGACGTGCCAACCAATCGTTTTAGCAAATTGAGTCGTTGTGTAGCCTGTTTACGAATTTTATTCATGTGTGGCTTCCAAGTGAGTTTAGAATCGAAGATGATCCCTAAATATGTTGCTTGTGAATGATCTAATTGGTATGTCGTTGACCGTGATATGAAACAGATTGGGGTTTCGGCGGATACGAGAGCGACATCGAGGTGGAATAATGATGAGCGCTTGTGTTTTCTGAGCGTTAATGGTTAGTTTCCACTTTGTGCACCAATTGATGTAAACATTAACAGCAGGTTGTAAGGTGGTGTTGACTGCATGAATGGTGTTTCCAGTGGTGAGAAATGCTGTGTCATCAGCATACTGATATAGCGAGATCTGCGGTGGAAGTTGAGACATGTTTGAAACATAGATGATGTATAGGGGCGGTGAAAGAACAGATCCCTGAGGGATATTACAATGGAGAAAGATAGGATGAGAGAGAGTAGAGTAGATGTTGATGTACATGAGTCTTGTAGATAAGAATGAGGAGATGAGATGAATGTACGAGTCAGGAAGATGAAAAGAATGAAGCTTGTAGATTAGACCAGCGTGCCAAACTCTATCGAAAGCTTTCTCCAAATCAAAAAGCAGAAGGCAAGAAGGTTTAGAAGTATTGTAATGGTTGGTGATGACATTTGATAGTCGAAGTAGTTGATCTAGTGTGCTTATTTGGAGACGGAAGCCTACTTGATGAGTAGCTAATAATTGGTGTTCGTTGAGATGTTCATGAAGCCGGTGGACAAGGATTTTTTTGAGGATTTTACTGAAACAGGATGTTAGCTGGATAGGACGATAAGATGAAAGGTTGCTAGGAGGTTTGTTTGATTTGATGAAAAGAAGTGTTTTTGTGACTTTCCAGTGTTGAGGATAATAACCTGTACGAAGTATGAAATTTTATATAGTTGCCAATAATGTGTGAACTATGAGAGGAGATGATTTGATAAGCTCGTAGGTTATATTGCCAAATCCTGGAGCTGTATTTCGATTCGAATGAATGACTGATTGGATTTCATTAGCTGTTATGGGTGTTGTAATAGGTGTATCTTCGAGTTCGTGGTAAGTGCTGGGTTGTAGGTAAGGCGGTTGATTAGAGTAGAGATGCTCAATTCTATTGTGAAGTGCTGTGCGGTACAGTGATGGTTGGTGTGAAGATGGTTTGGAGATTTTTTATCTTCTTTTTTGATGTTTGGTGCTGCTATGTCCAAAAGAATGGGTGCATGATCGCTACGGAAAGGAGAGAGTACCCTGAGATTGGCTATAGTTAATGATGAAGAGCTTATAACAACATCTGGAGAAGTATTTGAGATTGGTCTTGATGGTGATGGTAGATCATGAAATTTGGCGTTCAGCGTAGTATTTACGTAGTGTCTAAATTCCTGTTTTTCTGCGTTGGATCTGCTGTGGAAATTTATACCAGCCATGAGGAGATAGTGTCGGAAATGGTTATCAATATACTGAAAGAACACATATGGAATTGCATGACCCGGACGGATATATATGGTGCACAGAGTGATGACTCGTCATTTTGTATAAATAGTGACGATGGTGTGTTCGGAAAGATGAGGTTGAGGAGACAATGTGTGAATTCGACTTGGGATTGAACTGTAGTGGCCGATTGCTGTACCTCCTTTGGTTCGGACTATTTGCTGTGGACAGCCAGAACGAATGAGTGTGTATTTTGGTATTCTGAATGATTGGCGAGGTGTCAGGAAAGTTTTATTGAGGGCAAAAGCTGTGACATGTTCTTCTCGAAGAAGTTGTTCGAAACTAATTTATGTTTGTGAATGGATCTGATATTGAGAAATAAGAAAGTGAATACTAAGCTCATAATTCTAAAGTCCATTGTCAGATGCATTTTCTAGTGGTTTAACGTTGACGTGAGCGTATGGGCCAGAATATGTAGCGTTACGTTGGACTCCGAAGATTGATTTTGAAGCAGTTGTGATCTGGTTGCAGATGTGATTTCGTTGGAATGGATGAATATTTTGTAGTACTACGGTTGTGAAACGAAGATCTTCTATGGTGATTAGATGTTTCAGAGAGTTATCCGGCATGGTTGATTTGTCTGTGGTTGTGATTGGTACTGTCAATTCTGGTTTCTCTAGGACAGGTGCAGGTCGTTGTTGTCATTTGTAACTGTAGGTTGGATGGTTCTGATTACAGGTATAGCAGGAAGGTGGTTTCTGAATATTTGTGCAATTAGATGTTGAATGATTTTCTTTACAGTGTCCACAAACAGGTGTATTCGGGCAGTCTTTTGTCTGGTACTGATTGTATGCTTGACATCGTTCACAACGGATGGGTATAGGAGATGATGTTTTGGATGATTCTATTCTGTGAACGCGTCTATAGATAGGTTTTCCATTTAGGAGTAGATCATCAATCGTATCTTGAGAGTCAGAAAGAAATCTAAGTAGATAGGTAGGTCCGGTTGAGCACAGAATTCGAATGCATCGTTTGACTTCAAATCCTTCGTAACGTAGTTCATCAGTGACTTCTTCGTCTGTATAGTCTAATGGGACTTCTTTGATGACTACTGGAAGTGTAGGTGGCTTTCTTGGGGAAGGTGGTTGTTTCTTTGATGATGGCTTCAGAGATTGAAGGTTGGCTTTTGGACCGAAGATCTCGAAAGATACTTCATTCCTGATTTTGTGAGCAACATTTTCATCTATTGATTTTATGATGATTCCATTCTTAGTAAAGATAATTTCATGGCTATTGGCGCGAGGAAGATATTTCTGTAAGTTGATGAATAACTAGCTTTGGTGTCCGCAATTTAGGATCAGCGTTTGTCAGTAAGAAGCTGTAGATAGTAGGTGAAGCAAGGTTTGAATTTGAGTTTTTCCTTGATGAAGTAGTAGCCTGTTGAACGTCCATGGAGATTGAGTCGTCGGAAGTATTCCCTGGAGGTGAGCGAGATCTTGATCGAGATTTCGAACGTGGTTCTTTGGTCTTTGGAGACAATGAAGTATCACTGCGTCGTTTTAGAGATGTTGATGATAGGTCTTTTCCATGTATGGATCTCTTGTTTCCCTTCGGGCCCAAAGGGGTCCTCCCAGAATTAGATAGTGCATCTATAGGGCCGAAGCCCAGAACGAAAGAAAACTCAGTCAAATTTCTACAGTGAATATCAAGTCCAGGAAATGAACAATGAAAATCGAGATGATCAGTCTTTGTGCAATGACTGCTTTTCTCAATCTAACTTCTCCCTCCAGCACTGAACAATGCTGTCAGTCCTATTGAGACCGTATACTTGCTTTTCACGCCTGTGCGTAATGCAACACAAGGTCCTCGGTAGCAAGCTAACGAATCCCAACTAGGCTAGGTTAAGTTATGATAAGTGAATTTTCAGTTTATTTTATACAATAGCAAAGTATAGTAAATAAATTGTATAGCTGTTATTTGTTGTATAAAAAATGATTTAAAATTTTCTCTGATGAACTTATGCTTAATACAGGTGTAATCTATTTTAGTAGCATTCAAACATACAAAAATAATAATTAAAAGCATCCTTTCATCTTTTCAATTGCTTACCTATGTATCATGTAATTTGCGTGCCACCTAGTGACCTCTTATTCCAGGCTTCATACAGCTTCACTATATTTTGCTTGCCATATGAATAAAATCATTAAACATGAGTATGTGTGGCAATCCACAAGAGCATAAAGCATTTACATCTTCATTTAATTTGTTTCGTTTTTGGAATATCTTTTGATAAGTGTTACTTTAACGGTAAAGAAAAAACAGACTGTGAATAACTTCCAAAGTGAAACGCAAGCTTTTATGAAAATCAGCCGCTAGACTAGCTTCCTGAGTTTCTTTCTTTCTTTAGCAAAATATATTGTATCCTAGTGGTGCGTATCACTTTGTAAGTATAGAAGAATGATGGAAGAGCTAATTTACAAAATATAACGGTACAACCAATTCATTTGTATTCATTTTTATAATTTAATCTTTTTCGTTTAACAACCAGATTCTTTACTATACGGAAACATCTACCTGTTTCTTACAGATGGTAGTAAAAGCACGATAAATAGTCTATGCGGTACACGACAAATTTGCCTAATATACTGCACTTTTTGAACACATGATGACGATTTGCACAGTTGTAGGTGGAACCTAAGAGAATAATTTAGTAAGGGGAGGCACTCAAATTCACCTTAGAATTCAAGATGGCGGCTATTTGTTCAAAATGGCGTCTTGCAGCCCAACATTTCCAAATTTTATCGTGTTTGGTGTCATTTCCATAGTTTTTAATTGCAGAAGACGAATATAACGTCAAAATAAACATTAGACAGCAACATGAAGCAACATATTATAATTTTATTACATAACTATACATAATGGTAATGCAAAATTGAAAAATCTTTCACAATCATAAAATTAAATAAAAACAACGAAATTTGTTCATTATGTTATGGAAATCCTCTGCAGTTTCCACATTTCAGAAGTTCTCTGCAGGCTTCCCAAACTGCGGGCTGCGTAGATCACTGTGGAATCCTATCTATACCTTGCTTTATCCAGCCCCAATGATCTGGAGATGGTATTAAAAGCATGCTTCTTTTATCTAACGATGTTATGGCAATATCTTTCTTTCACTACCTAAAAGCTTCCGGACTGAAAGAATTCTGATTTTGAGTGATGATGCTGTCTGCCTGTCCCCATATATGCTCAGCTTGTAACATGGCTCTAAGAGTGCGCAATGCAAGCGCATGAAATGTAGAAGGAAAACTTGTTAACGGTTTCGCTTTGGTCACAAACAGATATTTGCGTGATGCGTTAGCAGATTCAAATTCAGCTGCTACACCACAGTACAGAATGACCACAAAGCGTTCTAAAAGCTGCTTTATGTCAGTCTGAAGCGCAAGTAGCGGATTATAAATAGCAATAAAAGCTATGGTTAATTCTTCTGTGCCTTCCACGTTTGCCAGGCAGAGAGTTTACCTTTGTTACGGAAAGCTAAGACTGTATCACACCTAGTAAAAGCGTGAAATCCACGTAGTACAATGGAGTTTCTTCTCCCATTTTTTCCGCTATTTGATGAATAGGCAAATGTCTTTGTTTTCGCCCAGATCCATACAAAATCCAGAACTCTTTTAGTCCAGAAGATTTTAGGTGGTGAAAGTAAGATATTGCCAGTACAACAATGTAGACAAAAGAAGGACGCTTTTAATATCATGGCAGGTCATATCGCTCACATGCAAGATTAACCGACCATTTGCTTCTTCCATTTGTTCACATGAAGCACCACCTAATGATGTATCTTCGCTTTTAGATGAGAGAATTTCTGTATCAACGTCTGTGACAACATGAACTTGACTGAAATTATGCAGAATATTATTTCGCCAAAAGAATGAAAAGTTCTTTTTTATTTTTGTCATTTCGAAGAAAGGCCAGTTGCGAGGTAATTTTGTTTCTGGATTTACCTGTCGGCGAGTGAGAGATCCTTGTTTCTGTCGAGCTCCACTCTTTCAGCTGTTAGCATTATATCTGTCTCAAACCAAATCCATACGACTGGCAGATAAGTCCGTAACATTTCGTAACAAAGCATTTTTTTTTCAATATTCTTCAATTGTGTTTGTAGAGTTTGGTTTAATAGTATGTATCAACGCTGCACCGTCATAAACAACTCTATCGCAATGTCCACATAATTCAGCAGGTTTTATCAGTTCAGCTAGAATGTTTGTCAAATCACTCTTCTTTCCTGTTAGCAAATTTATATTCCTGTTAGTAAATTGTCGTAAAATATAATAATAAAAAAAACTGATCAAGGTTCATCTCCGTATTCTGACAAGCAAAAAATAATTTGGAGACTAATTGTTCATCAGCGTGCTTGCTGTTGATTTAATTAACAGATTTCGTAGGTTTTAATGTAAATATTTTAGAGTTTACTTTTTTAAGAGCTCAAAAAATGTTTTTGGTTTATCAATAAGCCTTTCTTTTGCAAAAGTCTTGTACATATTGTTACCGTAATCTTCCAAAGAATTTAAAGTATCATCACCTTCCTCATTCAGTATCAGTCTACTGTCGATTGCAATAAGATCAACCGAAGTTTTTAGAAATGGATTTCCCAACTCACAGAAACTCTCTTTTAAAGCACAAGTATCATTTCTAAACATATTCTATGCTGTGTACTCTTCATGATGTTTCTCTTCAAATGCTTTTGAACCGACAGGGCTAAATTCATTTAGTAATCTACAGACTTCTGGCCCTGCAACAGACCACCGAAGAGGTGCTGTTGGATATTCAGTTAGACCCACTGCACCAACATCACCTTTTATAATAGCATTGTTTTGGTCGTGGGCTTGAGCTGAGGATGGCCGAGTGCTCTTTCGAACAACAAAAGTTTCTTTCTTGAACTCTTCATGAACCCCGATGGCTGTATCAGTAAGTTCTTCAATATCCTTTACATGGATAGACAGCCAGCGATAGTAGTTAGTATGATCAAATACAAAAAACCACGGAACCATGCGTTTGAGACATTCTTTGAATTCATTGTAGTTAGCTTTCCTTGTAGAACGAACGAATGACAGCAATAAAGTAATACGTTTAAGTACCAGATGCCAAAATTTGAAAATTGGTGGAAAGTTTATCGCTGATTTATCCAATTTTGTATAGTTTCACCTGTGTTGTCTTCTGTGTATGCCTCGTGAAGCAATATGTACAATAAAGATGCTGTTTTCTGTAGTATAATATTGGTTTTCCCAACCGACGTAACTCTCAGAGCAGCTTCTGCAGATCCAACTGTTGCTATTGCTGAGTTTTCAACTATTTCCACCCACCCGCTGGAGTCGAGTAAGTGTACAGTAACACTTGGAAATGCTTGTTCTACATGGAATGGGAAAAAAATAGACTTTATTACCATATACTGTTATCAGTATTTATCCATAAAGTACAATTGAACTAAAACACACGTTCTTTCTTCTGCTAGATAAGGTCACCATTGGACATAACGTATTAATATGTATTTACTATTCTAAAATTTTCTGTAGATATATTTTAGCCTCCCACACCGCAGCACTCCTCGCCAAAGGCGTCTTTAGGAGGTATGTAAGCATTATGGATGGCTAATATTTTGTATATTTTCTCCCTATGTGACGTAGATTTTCAGGGTAGTTGTCGATATGATCTCATTGACGGTCTCCTTGTCAACAATATTCAAACAAACGTCATTTTGTGGTCTCCAAAAGCGAGACTCACTGTCTATAGATCCACACGGTTGAGCGTCACTAGTTAAAATATTCAGTCCTTGGTCATTCTGGTACACGTTATTCGTCAGCCACACCAAGCGACTGCTGGAACAGCATCTCAAAGTAAAGACAGGTTGTATCTATATTTCCTTTTCTTTTTTCTAGGGCAAAGAATGAAGCTGTTCACAGAGATGAGTTCCAGTACAGGACGCAGTAAAGCCCAAGAATATGTAATATTATTTTTAAAGAGCATGTAATTGTATGATTCTGAACATATTTAATTGAATAATTAGTAGACAAGACTTGTGTATCCACAGTACAGAATTTACCAGATAACAGGCTACTAATTATAAATACCGAAAGTGTAAACTTTATGCAATTAACTTAAGCGTATATATATATATATATATATATATATATATTGTTACAAATTTTATTTTAATTTGTTGAAATCTGGTTGGAAACGATTAGCTTACTTGAAGAACATTTCTGCAAAGTGAGTTAATGAAGGCCTTTGGCTGAATTGATTTTCGAACTGGAACGGCAATTAGAACATGAAAGAATTGCAACACAAAGTTGCAAATTATTGAAGTCTAGTGCATTAGCTGCCGTTCCGCATTCCAAACTTGTTCCACGTGTATGTCTGTATTGAAAGAAAGGAAGAAAGAGAGAGTGAGGGGCAAGAGAGAGCAAGGGGATAGAGATATGAAAAGAGAGGAATATTACCTAATGAAATATTCTGTAAACATGTGTTCCTAATTAATTGTGGTTTCCTCATAATTGACTTTTTAAAAGCTGTTTTTTAACTCTCCAATAAAATACTTTCTTGTTTTCTCTGGCATGATGAAAGAAATTGCTATTTATACTTTAGGAAACTATTTCTTACGAAAAATGTCTAAAGTAGAATTGATAGTCCACACTAGAAATGAAGTATTTAACGATTACACTGAATTAACTAGCGTCTTTCGTTTATATTTTAACAAATGATTTACTTCACCTCAAATTAAGAATTTTTTTATTACTATTTATACATACATTTTCACTGTTTAAACACTTTTTGAGAAGTTATTTTGTATCAATACCTTCAATATACTTCGCTCCCTTTCATCAAAACTTCCTCCTAAAACATGAAGTTATAATCCAATTTTTCAGTTTAATCTCCAGAGTATACTAATATCATAAAAGTGTTGTTTTTTTGTGTGTTTTTTTTGCGAATAAATGATCTTATACGTAATCGACATATGCGTTGCAAAATACAACAAATTATTGCAATAATTTAATGCAATTAGCCCAAAACTGAATACGTATTGTCATAAAATTTATCCAGTGAGTTTCAAAGTCAGATCCACGGCAAGACATGTATAAAACATTGCAAGCATTGCCAGTTCATTGTATTTTTGTGGAAGTGAATTTTCTACATTTCTTGTGAAACTAAGTTTTGATGATAACTTCGTATATATTTCTTTTACAGATTTTGTTCACTTTAAGTTTAATGAAATAACTTTTGAATCAAACTCTGAATCTGCGTGGTATGTGGTGCTTGTACTGGGACTTTATAACTCAGATATTCCAGGTTTTATTCCTCTTCCGTCAACACATTTACTTGCATCCTAAGAAAGCAGACCAGTTTATTGACGCAACGAATTAGAACAATTCTAATCTTAGTTGTGATAAGACAGCACTGTGAATATTATTTCACATTTTCCATCTCCTCTTCCACAAATAGATAACGTAACCCTTTTAAGGACACATCCTACAAGTTTATGATGATTCTGAACAACTTCGACCTCCCTGGAATGAAATCAGAGACATATTGATCAATAGATTACGTGTGTGCTTCACGCATGCTGATACAAAGCCCGAGAACATAAGTATTAAACCACGTATGCTGTATAGTTTACAATTGTCTTAGTTTTCTTCATGTAACAAGTTAAGTAGCAAATTATTTCTAATTTACTTCTATTTTAAGAATTTTCCATTGAAAATAATCATATAAAATGCTGATAAGAAAGGTTTTAGTCTGTCTTCCTCTTTCATAATGTGTATGATTCATAGAAAATGGCCGATGTGGAATTTCTTAATTTCGAAAAGATACATAATTCGGCAATACCAGTACGGTATCATAATTTTATGTATTTTAAAATAACGATTCACTTATTACGCTTGCCACCTTTACATTGACTCAGTGTTGCCACATTGTGAAATTTTTCAGACTTCGACATTTTTAATCGAACATTTTTATGAATGTACATATAAAATATAGTTTTAATGAAACTTAACTATACGTAGAGTTTCTCAAAGTAAGTAAAATGTTGTGTTCCCGTTTCATTTCTAGCTGTGGAAGTAATAATCCGGCCACTTTCAGTAACAGTAATATGTTGTTTAAGTCATATTTTCAATTATACCACATCCAAATTAAGAGGATTTATAAAAAAAATGTATAAACCTATCAAGCGCAACTTACACACTGTCAAATATCCGTCATTTTGTAACAAGATACCAGACCATATATAGCTTTACACTCCATCTTTCTCTAACTATCGTAAGCCTCAAAGTCAATTACATATATTTAGAAAAACTGTGCTCCAAGTTCAATCCATTGTCCAGAAACAAACTTATCGTCTTTTTGGATAAGGCCAGTCAACAAAGCATCCAATATTAAAAAATGCTGGGAAGCTGGAACAAATTTTATTTTCTTCAGAAAAGTGTCCTTAGCAATGTATTAGTTTTGCATCCCTCTACAATCCCTGCTTTCGTAGCCATCTTGGGAAAATGCCGCCAAAAACATTATTTTTAATATCTCACTTCAAAGGCATGTTAGAGTAAACTCAGTTACACAAAATTATCTACGACAAAGGTTATTTCTATTTTTATTCTAGGATTTTAGGTGCTAGAGACGCTTGTAGTTCTGCAGTTTTTCCCTACACCGTTTGTAACAGCAAAACTCAGTATTAATTTTCTCATCTGACAACTTAGGGTCGACATTTCCTTTAGAAGCACCAATTCTAAACATTGCAACGAAATAAATTGTATATTTAAGTAATAATATCAAACATGTGTATCAAACAATTATCTATTAACATTGTAAGAATTCATAGAAACAAAATGAACATATAAGAATTCATTTGAGAATTCTGTGTAAATCAAGAAGTAGAAAAATGGTGGAAGCTGGAGGAGATTTAATTTTCTTCAGACAAATGTCCTTAACAACATGTTAGTTTTGCAACCTCAACCATTCCTGCTTCGGCCGCTCTCTTGGAAAAATAAAAAAATGGCACCAATTATTTTCTTGTTTTGTAAATATCTCGGTTGAAAAGCATTATAGAGCAAAATATGTTATTGCCAAAGATGATCGAAAAATTCTTTACAACAAAGGCTATTACCCTGTTTATTCTACGATGCACACTTCAGGCCCTAGACGTGCTTGTAGTTATGCAGTTTTCTCCAATACCGTTTAGTAACAGCAAAACTGAACGTTAATTTTTTTTGTCTGACAACTTAAGTACATGGTAACATTTTTCCAAGGTGGCGGCGAAACCAGGGATGGCAGAGGGATGCAAAACTAACTTGTTATTAAGGACATTTTTTGAAAAAAATAAAATTTGTCTAGCTTTCCACCATGTTTTCCTTACTATCCCGTATAACATCCCTTGTTGACTTGCCTTTGTTATTTTTAATGTTTAATTAAGATGGTTATCCATTGCGGATATAATTAATTGGACTTAACTATAAAAGCACTAATTATTGTAGAGCAAGATATGGTAGTTCATAGTACATACAAGCTCCTTCCATAAACTAACTTGTGGGAATGTCGATAAGGTTCACTAAGGCCTATTTTCCTTTTCAGTTAACGCTAATAGCATGGAAGGAAACATTACGTAAGTTATAAGCATTTTTAGAGGTAGGTAAGCAATACGCAAATCTAATTATTCCAGAGTCAAGGCGAAAAATGAAAATGTGCAAGTTCTCACTGTTCAATTTTAATTTTAACAAAACTCGAAGAACAAGTTCATTTTGTTTTAGTATAAACGCAGCCGTTCTATCTTCAATTCCAGCCACTCGTCACAAAAATATGAATGCCCTGTTACTTTTGTTTCAAAATTGCAATCTGCCAACGTAAATCTAATTAAGAGGTAAAAACTAATCTGGTAAGACTATACACTCTGACTATAACTCAGGGCAACAAATTTGAATTTCTTTCCGGTTTCATGGATACACTGCAAAAATTGTACCACTGAATTGGGAGTACACAATTGCAATTTTGGACTCCCAATTTTTAGAAACATTGGTTAACACAGGGTTTGGTTTATAGGGGCGTTTCTTTTCCTCCCAGTTCTTGGGAGGAAACAGACTAATAGAAAACAAAACCGATGGTAAAATATGAATACCTGTCACTGTCCGTCACCGCCTCTGAAAAATAGGCGGTATAATGACTCCCAATTTTTGAGAATCATTGACGGGCACAGGGATTCATATTTTACCATCGTTTTTTTGTTTCTAATAATCCGTTCCATTCCAAGAAATGGGTGGACAAGAACCGCCCTTCTAAACTCGACCTTGGGTTTGCCACTGCCTCTCAAACATTGTGGGTACAAAATTGGAATTTTGTACTCCCAATTCAGAGGTATAGTTTTTACAGTGTAACAATCACTGGTTTTACTAATTTTAGGGCACTGATTTTAAATATGAGAAACTAAAAGCACCTATCATGTTAAGATTTTTTCTTTCGATAACTTTTGCTTTTACTCTGTTCCATATCATACGTACAGGGTATACCTACTAGAATATTGTCAGTTTGAATTGATTTTGCACTGTTGTATTTAATATACATCAAAATTAAGTACAGAGATTTTACATAGTTAAGAAATTATACAGAGAAAATGCGAACAGTTAAAAAAAAGTTCAAATTTAGTTATATTTATAATTTTCAAAAAAATTACAAAATAAAAGCAAACAGGTTTAAAACATCTGCTTCCGGCGTCATTTCTTCTTTTCTTTTTGTAGTGCAACGTCTTTCTTCTGCAAAAAACAGCGATAATCTTTCATCGTCGTTGGGTTCTATGTTTCCTGTAGCAACAGTTTTCTGATATTAGGGCCGACAAACATTTATAGTGTTCAACATACCAAGAACAAAAAACATAAATGATTGAGAATGATCATTTCAATGGGCAATTAGTAACAAAATCATTCATAAACATTATTCGGTTCGGATCCTCACTAATCGTTCAACCCTTATATTTTTTTCGTTTCATAGCCATGATTAACTATTTCTCTATTGACCAAAATTATTCTCCATATTCCCAACTTAGTGAGAGAAGAATAATATATAGGAAAAATAAAAAAGCTCTTGAGGTTATAGGTTATTATTACTCTATAGAGCATGGAAACAATCCGAATCTTGAAATAATACCTGAAGTAAAGAAAAAGCTCTTTGTTCTAATAAAAGAATAACTATTCTTTACATGAAACAGAATCATAACTAGTTGAAAAGAGAACTGGTTATTTTAATTTTTCCTCTTTTCATCCTTCATATTTCTGGTCCTGGAAAAGAATACACCTCTTACTTATTTTATATTCTCCACCAAATTTAACACAGATCTGTGTTTCTCAACCTTTGGCACATGAACCATCAACGGACCTTCGCTGCTTCTTAGAAAGGTACAATACACTATGTAGGGGTTAGGGAAATTTAGCACTAATTTAATATTACTGAGCTCAATAATAGAAAATCGAGTAATATTAGAAATTAGTGAATATTTATTGTGTATTATTTTTACATTTTCTTTCTTTCCAAAATGGATATTAACAAAAACGAAACAATAGCTACTATGATCAATTTTCAACAAATAATAGGTAAGGAAGGACATTATTTGCTGTTCTAATTTCTGAAGGATTAAATGTCAAAAGGGCTAATCTTGTTTCATATGATCGAAACTTTTAAAATAACTCAAAATTGTTTTCCTTGACTTCATCTATTCTTCTATATACGGAGTAATAATTAAAAATGAAAACGTGACTTACTTTCTGAAATATGGTCAAAATAACCAACCTTACCCAATGTAAGTTTCTGAAATTTACTCTCGACTCTACGAAAATAATTAACCTTCTGTAAGATTGATTGATATTTAATACTATATTGAAATAACTCCTCAAAATAATGAAATAAAGGAAACCTAGAACTCTACACAAACCAATCCACTCCACATGGGGAACTAGGACACCACAAATCATCCGTAGACATTATCCTCTACCATTCCACATAATAACTACTGGTTAAACACCGTAAACTATCTTTATGCCGACGACTTTCAAGTATATATATCTTGTTCTCCAAGTCAGCTACCCACATATATTGATAAATTGAACGAGGACTTACGAAGAATTGTTCAGTAGTCAAATGATAACTGTCTGAAATTGGATCCATCTAAATCTCAATGTCTTCGTAGAGCTTCTAAAGCAATTCTTTCATCTCTTAACTCTTCTTTCTTCAGTAGCGATTTCTGGGGATACACAAGGTAGACAGCGTCTATCCAAAATTTCATGATGTAAAAAATACTTTTGTCTTCATTCGTAATGAATTTCGATGTGATTTGGACCTTTATTACCAAAATATTAGTCACTTGTTCCTTCAAGTAACATAAATTCTATAATGTAAAAATATAAAAACTAATGAAAAAAATTCTAAAGGCTTATAGTTGCTCAAATTTGCCGATTCTTTTTGTTCACGCTGTATTCACGCGACCTAAAGTAGGAGCAGATATACACAAGCTGAGAGGCTCGACAGGAGAGATGTTTATGAAAACGTCTAACTTCCCTTTGTATGTGATATGGTTAGTCTCAAGGATTTTAAAGGTTTCTTCGCATCATTCTTGCCGTCGCGCGCTTTCCATGTAGACACGTCTCTCCTCATATTATGTATGTATGATTTTCTCGCAGGCAAGCAACGAGCTAAAACGTTGCACGGAAGAGTATTGGAGCTGAATAGAAACTACAGTATTTTAATCATAAAATATTTATTGCTGTAGACACTTTCTTGAGTGCTGGGTTATTAGAGACGATATAATAAAAATGACAAAGAAGTGGATTCTCTAAAAGAGATAATGATTGAGAATGGAAGACTTCGTTTCCGAAAGTTACGTACTTGCGTTTTAGAGGTTTAAAGTGGACTCTTAAACTTGTGTAGCCGTTTTGGAAAGTTTTAACTCAATCCAGGATATAATCTTTGAATATTTTATAAATTATCGATATTAATTTTACTGATAAAAAGTACTATAACTTTTCTGCTGTGGTTGTAGGAATTCTGCCATTGCCTTTCTCATACCCTCTACAAAATCGCCAGCGCAAAATAGAGAGCTAATAATTCTTCAGTTGGCCTAGTTTTCTTGAAAACACCTTTACTTCTTAGTCGTAAGGGGAAAGAAAATTTAAAATTTTAGACGAAATTTAAACTGGTGTACCAAAGCGTTTATGAGTGCCTGCTACAAAATAAACATTGACATCCGCAATAGTGAAAATAAAATTCTTGCACCAATCAAGTTGTTGCAGTTTATTATAAACAATCAGCTCGAAATCGTTTTTTTTTAACATGTTTTAAAATTACCCAAGTCAACATTTGTTATTCATGGCATGTGAGCATCTACTAAAGGCAAATTAAAGAATCAACGCATGTTTTCAAATTCTTGACAAATAAAATATTGTCACTATTTACAAGTATTTCAATTGAAAAATATCTACAGTGGCCTTTACGACTAACAGAGACCGTGATTCAAACACAAAGTGATGGCGGTATTGCCAAATGAAGGTAGAAGTTTCGCAACTTATTCAAACTTTACATTTATGCCCTTTACAGCAGCTTAAGGCTACAGGTCGTAATGAATATCATGTTGCTATTTTCTTGGAGGAGTAAGAAGATAGAAGCCAGAGCTTCTATTGAAGTTCCCATTCAGGCATTTTCCTGGTGATAGACATGGTACCGAGACCGAGACTAAGGTCCAGGAATCGAGACAAGACCGAGACACTATGCATCGAGACTTACTCGAGACGAGACCAAGACTTGTATCTCGAGACTTTCGTCTTGATCGAGACTATAAACTTTATTTTCACGAATGTCGATAATATTAATACTTTTGTTGATGTTGTTCCATACTAGAAGAAGTCTTGTGACAATTAGTTTCATTCTGATAAATTTTACTTAACATGTTATATTGTAGTTTAAAAATATGACTATAAGTCATATAAGTAGTTAAGTTATCAATGCCAAACTATTTTCTGTTGTCTTTCAACAATAATAAAAAAGTGTTGGAGATTGATTCGGACGAATACAGACATTTATTTTCTTCTGCGAATTTTCACCCCCATACGGTCTTTTACTTCTGTTGACACTCTCCCATTTATATCAACCTCTGCTATACTGATACTGTAAAGCATACGTCAAGAAGCCAAACTGTCTAAACTCTAATATGGGTCTTTTCTTATACCATTTATTTATTATATTTTTTAAAAAATGGAAAGATTTATGCAATACTAACCTTAGAAAAAATGGAAACAATATACATTAAACACTCTTTTATACGGCACGGTCGGGATCGCGGCCATGCTGGATAACCATTTTTTTCGGATAATCGAACGTCTATAGTCCTAACGGCCACAAAGCAGGAAACGCTAAACTTAAGTGAACACTGACAATCACGACAAACACTAAGCGAACGGAAACATGTTTACAAGGGACGTAAACATCACTGTATAAAGCGTTCGACACAGATGAACAGCAGATGACAAAGAAAATGGCATTTACAGCCAAGTGCAGTGGCGCGACGTTGAGGACAAGGTCAGTAAGCGCCCGAGCACAACCGGAGAAAGCCGAATGCAAGTGGCTCGACTCATGCAGGATAATTGAGCGTGTCGGTTTATAGAATGCCGGGTAAAAGAGCGCCTACTGTATATGGAAACAAGTAAGTCGGAGCTCAGTGGCGGAACACCTCAACGGCACCTCAACTATGTACTTAGCCCTGGTAGTTCCTGATTTGAAAGTTGTCGACAGACAGACGTAGAGGGGATATAAGATTGTACATAGTAATGCCTTAGACACAGCAATTTTTTGTCTATTAATATATATGCTTTGCTAGGATTGTAGGAATGTCATTTTAATCTGATAACACGACTTATTTGAAATATCAATGTGCTTATTTCAGTTTATAAGATTCGCAATACGCTATTTGAAAGTAGAGCCTACCGGGAACACAACTCGCTTCTTTTTGCTTTAATTTATGGACGTGCATCTGTAATTCATATTTATGAATTGGTTCGTTTAACCACTCAAGAGCAGTATTGTAAACTAATTGATTCGTGTAGCTGCGGAGTTCCGTAAATATTATTTTCAATTTCGTTGTATTTGATTATTTCCTTGCACAAAAATTCAAAATAAGTTTTGAACTTTTTGTCACCTTCTGTATACTGTTAAAAATTTTGTTAACCTTGCTAGGAATTTTCAGGGAGGTTTCTAAGAATTTTAGTAGTATTTTAGTAGTTGTTTCACTGTAATGGAGGAAAACTCAGAGACTTTTCGTATGATTATCTGGAGATTTTTCGTTTTCAGTTATGCACCTGCGCAGAATGAGAACACTATTTCTGATCGTAGCTGTGCATGTAATGTTGATCAAGAGTTTGCTGCCGCCATTTTGTCGGTACTTATTTTGGTAGAAATGGGAAAATTTTGAGTGAATGGGAATTCCGAACCCAAATAACAATTACATAAATGATTAAAATGTGGCATAAATCGTGGAATCAACTTTGTTGCTATCTACGGGATTCAGCCAACATAATTCTAACACACTATACTGTTTTCATTTAAGTGGAAATTTAAAGCTGTCAGTACGACGATATACTTTTTCACTAAAGAACCCATGTAAAAATCTCCTTTAAACTTCTTCATCTTTTTGCTCTCAACATTCCTGTGAACTGTATGACGGATACCTTTATTAGCTAAATTACTGAAAATTCCCAGGTAGGTACAGTTGCCTAGCTTTTCCCAGGAATCTTTCGGAAAATCTTTAACATTGTACGTTCATTTATTTCTATAAATCTGGTAAAAAATTTCGACTGAAACGTAAATTTTTCATTTTTAAAGTAAGTTATTCAGTCAATTTAAATATAATTTAGAAATTGCAAAATTTAAATGATACGTATATAAATTTCGGAATTTATGGTATAGCATGGATCCGTTCCCATAATATAAATATTTTTGTGTCTCACTTATTGGTATTCTATATATCCTAACTAGAGCTATATATTACTTTAAAGTTCTACTGTTTTTCTTTCTATTTCAGAATATTATTTCTAATCTAAACTCCAAATTATATGTAACAAACTTTTTTAATGTCATATTAATATTCTTGTTCTTGAACTGAGATCCAAAAGACTGCATACCCATTTCAAATAAGTCAAGGGACGGCAACTTTTAAAAATCTATCGTCTTTCGAGACGAGACCGAGACTAACGTATCGAGACCGAGACGAGACTGAGGTTTACAATCGAGACCGAGACCAAGACCAAGACCAAGACCGGAATTTTCAGATCGAGACGAGATCAAGACAAGACTGTCCTAAAAAATTCCAGACGAGAACGAGACTGATGCCAGTCTCGTCTCGATACCATCCCTACCTGGTGGCGTGAGCGGACCTTGAACCTACAATAAATCATATATTATTTTCATAAGTGGTGATGTTGGCACTTATTTAATAATAGTTGATAACTCAAAAAAATATTTCAGAAGTTGCATCTCAGAATGTATATGTAGTACAGAATACAGATGCTTATACAGTAAGATATCAAAGTCCGTCAAAATATTTGTGCATGAACATTGCGTATAGTATATAGAATAAGAATGTTTACTTAACAACGATTATAAAACAAAATCTAAACTGTCCACCGTTATAAAATATAGATGCAAACAAATCTCATTTCTTATTTAACTTCCATAAAGATCAGGTTTGTTCACAATGTTGTCCTCACATGCTCTGTAACATATAGCGTGCCTCGCTAGTTTTACCCTGATCTATCAGCTGTATTAATTCAAACTTATGTAGGTCAAAATTTGGATTCAGTCTTTTATGAGCTAACCCTTGTTGATTTAACCAAGCAATTAATTTACTTTCATTCTCTATCTCCTTTCGACTGGACCTCCTTCCATTCTTAGTCCCCTGTAGTTTTATCTTTGAAGATTTGTTAGTTCTTTGCTTCTTACTTTGCGGTAGGTCTAGCGATGACATTTCTATTTCTGATTCCGATTCTCGTTGGATCAAAGTGTGAGCAGCAGTACTTTCTGGTGCTTTAACTAAATCTACTTTCTTTACTGAATGATCTCTCGGATTAATTTCCTCTGTAGACCAATATTTCAAATAGTTTTCAATAGTATTTACTTTGTATAATAACTTGTCTAATATCTTCGGAAAGGCAGAGACAGTAAGCAGTAATTGTTTTTGTTGATCATTAATCACTAATAAATTTCTGCTCAAATCTTCATCATTAGGTAAATGTTTGTTATCTATATGTGTAATAATCTCAGAGGTTACGTTATTTGTTGTCTTGTCCAGTTCATCTATCACATTTATGATAGGTTCAGTCTCCGTCTGTGCATCTGTAACTTGTCTAAAAAAAATTGTTGCCAATTCGGAATTAAATTATCTAATTCTTGTCTCCCTAAAATGGTTAATGTCTTATTTGTTGATAGCACTTTGAATGGCATTGTGTAACATCTATCTTTGAAAATTAGAACCATACTGACTGTTCCTATTATATCAATGTCCGTATCATTATGTAAATTCAACTTGCTAGCCTCAGGTTTGAACGAACTGATCAGATTCAACTTGGTTAACATCGATAATGATAAAATATTAAATGCTACCCCCGTCTGAACATGAAACTGTAAATCTTCTCCATTTACTTTAATAGGTAAAGAAAAAATCGTAGTACTTCCTATGTTTTGCTCTGGGTCTACAAACACAGTCATTATATCGTCAACAAATACAGAAGTTACTTCCGGTCCAGTTTGAGTTGCTATTTCATTACAATCATAGGCTTTACTTTTAACAGACACATATTTACTTTAACTGGCGCAGTAGAAATGGCTTGAAATGCTATGGCAACTATACCCAAATTCGGCCGTTTTGACCCCGAGACCATGAGTATCGAAGTGTACTTAGAACAATTCAATACCTTTTGCGAAATGTACGAATTGACGGAACAGAGAAAGGTGATGATGTTTATATCCTCTATTGGACATAATCTGTATGCCATATTGAGAGACTTATGTTCCCCGGAGTTAGTAAAGGAACAATCATTTGTGAGCCTCTCTACTAAGTTAATTGATTTCTATGAGAAAAGATCAAATATCGTAGTGGAACGCTACAAATTCCATTCCATTAAGCAAAAGGAATTTCAGGGCTCCCGAGATTTTGTCATGGCGCTAAAAAAACAAGCTAGTAGATGTAAATTTAAAGATAACTTAGATGACATGCTCAGAGACCAAATGGTTATAGGAGTGTACGATGAGTGTACGAGAAAGCGGTTGTTAGCGAATCCAAAATTAGACCTGCAAAAAGCTATAGACATATTAGAAATAGAAGAACAGGTGGAGAAAGATGCCAAATATTTTGAAGCGAATAGATTCAAGACGGAAGATTGTTTTCATTTTGGCACTAATAAACAATCACAGCCAAATAAGTCTTTTGCAACTCAATCGTATCTATCACCTAATAATAGAACTCCATGTTCCAAATGTGGCTTATCACATACACTAACAGCTAGATGCCCTGCAAGAGCTGCAATTTGCCATACGTGCAAGGGTAGAGGCCACTGATCTAAAGTTTGTTTTTATAGAGGGTCCACAGAGAAAAGATTAAACAATAAGACTGTTTACTTAGCAACGATTATAAAACAAAATCTAAACTGTCCACTGTTGCCAAACTCACAAGCCAACATAACACTACTCTTAGTTTACTACAGAACCCGCACTCATTCCCAGCGTTTTCCGAAAGCATTAAGTATAACTATTCGATTACTGGGACTCGGTGTTTGGAAGAACTTAACTGAGGTAAGCAACCTTCAAAAATTTTAGCTGATTTTATTATTTTTTAATATTATATTATCAGGAGAAAAATGTAGGCACAAAAACAATAAAGGAAAATTTAATTTTGATTTCTCGAAACGCTCTTCTTAACATTGTATAATATGTCTGTCTACCCGTTCGGTTATGTCCCGCTTCGCCACTGTCTTCCTTTCCCAACGTACTTCTAGATGGAATGGTAATTCCTTTCTAGCACACGTAAAAAAATAGATCTTATTTGTAATGAATACCTAACTTGCACGGAATATGTTACTACTGTCTCTAAAAAGGTCTTTGCAATTTTACATTCTTTGAGCAGACTTAAAAATTTTCTGACCATCTCCCTTAGGAAAATGCTTGTTCAGGCCTTAGTAATGCCTCATGTGGATTATTGCAACGTAGTGCTTCCTAACCTTGATGATGTATACACGTACCGGCTACAGCGCATTCAGAATGCTTCAGTGCGTTTTATATTTAATCTTAAACAATATGATAATCTAACATCTTATTTCAATAGGATGCAATGGTTAAAGTCTCACAACGACTGGAGTGGCATTCTTTAGTGCTTCTATTTAAAATTCTACGGGGTCGGCAACCTTCCTATCTTTTGCAACGTTTTAAGTTCCTAAGCGATGATCACAACCGTGACACTAGGTTCTATGCAAACGTATTACTTTCTATTCCTCACCATAACTCATCCTTTTATTCAAATCCTATACAGTTTCTGTATCCCGTAAGTGGAACGGACTGCCAATTTCCATCAGAGACTCAACGTCATTATCAAGTTTTAAATCTATGCTTTACAGCTACCTCTTAGAGCAACACAACTAAGATATGTTTGAATAGTATTCTATCAAATCGTCAAATTCTATCCAGTAAATACTACTATCCCTTTAGCTGTCAATGTAAATTTAATTGTAAGTCGATAATGTTAGTTTATATAAATTCTCATGGTGCTCATGGCATTGCATTTATACCTATATTTTTCGTGTATGTGGTTAGTGAACTTTAGATTATCTAAAATTTGTAGTGTAGATAAGTTTTGTTTTGTTCCCTCTCTTTTATTTTTTGCTTTATTTTGCCTACATTTATGAACATTGTTGTATTATAAATCTCTTCCGTCTTAGTAGTGTTTACTAAGACTTTTTAATACTCTCGCTCTGTATTCATGGTTGAGTGGTAGACACGGCAGTAAGGGCCTTAACTTCGCCATGTAAAACAAGACGCAAATAAAATAAATAATAACTAGCCAGTATTTTCCCTATTTCACTTCTTCAAAATAACACCAATACTGTGCGGTTAATAAATAGAAGCACTTTACGAAGCCGATACTTCCAGATACTTAAGAACCTGAGGTTACGCTTTTAAAACTAAAAAAAAAACAAAAAAACATTTTAATATGGATTAAACACTTTGATTTTATTAGATCAATTTGTGAATTTAGAATCACTTTTACTTATATATGACCCAATCGAATCAGAGAAATGAAACTTTTTTCCTCGTAACTACAAGCATGGAATGGACCATTCACTTCACAGATTTTAACTTCACTCTTATATAAACCCGATTAACTCTAATACTACACTTTTTCACTTTCTTTGCTTTTATCGATCTCAATGATAATATAATCATATGCATTTATACAAAACAAAATTCTATCGTTATACATGACCTATACATAATTCCTCCCTCCATAACAACATTACGATTCCAACTACTGGAACCTCTCGGCAGTTGGCATTGCCGACGCTACAAGAGCGGTCTTTTTTTCGATCAACCAATCAGGAAAGGTCATGATTCAGGTTAGAAAATTCAAATTTTTCAGAACTACGGAAAGAATACAGGATGGCCTCTAAAGCCGCTATGTTTGAACCATAAATACAAAAATATTATAAATATAAATTGCTGTGCACACTACCCATTTCTTCTTTCAACTTTGCATCAGTAAATCGCGGGAACAAAATCCCTTGCATCATTCCTTCCATGGCCATTGCTTTAACGAAATTTTCATTAGCCAAGTTTTATGTGAAGTGGGATTAAGAGAATTCTTCGTGGGTGAACTAAATGCTTCAACTTGATATTAGTTTTGACTGGAACTGTTCCATTCCTTTGTGGAGAATATTTTGTTTCAAAGTGCCTCTCTCTTGCTCTGCTGTCCCAGATATATAATAATTATTTCTATCGCTTAATTTTTAGGAATAATTTTTGTTTACCCATACAAACAACTTAAGCATATATTTCATAATTCAAACAAAATTCCCTTTATTCATAGCAGATACTACAGAAATGCCATCATAAACTAATCAGTTGGTTGCTTGGTGACTGCTACACAAACTATTTGCCAAACATCAATCATTCCATTAATATTCAAATAATATTATTTCAATCATCCAGATTCTCATAATACATCAAAGGTTATGCTTACTAAATACTAAGCTGAAAAGAGTATTCATTTGACAGCCACTAACTATAACCGCAGACATATTGAAATCAAAGGATCAGAATAATAGTAGGAAACTAGCGTGAAACAATCACTCCTACGCATAGAGGGCGCCACCACGCCAGTGCTAATTTTTGAATGCATAACGCATCATTTAATGCATAACGCAAGAATAGTAACTGTTAATAGGTTAAAATCGAATTATTACTGTAAATTTGTGTCAGTTGATGTTAATTACAATTTCTGTAAGCTATGAAACTTATGTATGTAGTAACAGTGTACTCGATACGTTAGCAAACAGCATAATAATTCAATATACTAGTATAAAAATTCCTAAAACAAATTCAATTCAAAAGAAAAAAGTGTCATTCATTTTTTTTAATCGTTGTCATGCCGTCTCGCTTATGTAACAAGTAAGTAAGAAGGAGAGGGAGGATGGAACACCTTTTTTCGTTCTTTTTAGCGGGACACAAAAGGGAACACAGTAAAGTAGAATCGTTTACTATTTGCATTACGAAACCACGCCCGCTAATTTTTCAAAGTGTACTGCCAACATAAAAACGAAATACCAATTTGATATTGCCTAAAGAATTCTATAAGGGATCCCCGCCCCTTGATTGAAGTGAAAAATTAATGACAACCCTCCTTGCTCACAAAAAAAAAAAAAAACGAATAACGAAATGAATTCACTCATCCCCGGGAAAAACAGGATAAGTCAACTTTTTTCGAAAATGAGATTTTGGTATCACAATGTTCAACTTTTTATTCCGCATCTTCTGAGATAACTGCCAATACACTAGCTCGTAATATTAGGTACGAAAACCGTTAAGTCATTAACCAGTTAAGTCTGAAGGTATGAGTTTGCTGGGGGGAAAACCAGTTAAATAGACTTATCTTGTTTTGCACGGTAAGTAAATGGCCTCTTTCAATGCGAAAAATCGGTTATGTTCATTACCCAATATAATAACGATGTAGTGAATATTGTGTTCTAAGGCTTCTTTGCCTGCAAAGTTTGGCAACATTCTAACAATGAAAATATTTATATGAATCAGATTTCAATAATGTAATACAGTGTTGCCAACAAAAATATATTTCGTATTGAAGGAAAAGTGCGGGAAAGTGTACATTCTGTAAAAGCCGTGTTCAATCAAGAATATAGTTTAGTTGTTTGTTACGTTATGAAGGAACGATGTCGTCGCGAGCTCATAGAATTCTACAAATATTGAAAAATGACGATGATTCTGAGATTATGTCCAAAAGAATATGTAAGGAAGTTAATCCTGGGACATCTGTTAGTACAGAGAATGCAAATTATTGTGAACTGATTCCTGTTGGAAATGAAGTAGTGATAGTTTTCGGAGTGACTGAATCTGATATTGACAATAGTTCAGCGCAGTACACTGAGTTGCAGCCTGTGAGACATCTTGGTGCAGGTATGGATTTATATTTTTCATAAATATTTATCTTCGACTTTGTATTTAAATGATTTTATAGTTAAAAATTATTTATTATTTACCGAGTGAAGTAGCTCAAGTGGTAGAGCGTTGGCTTCGCATTCGGAAGGTCGCGGGTTCGATTCCCGCTACCGACCACCCTGACTGGGGTTTTCCTCAGTCCTACCAGGCAAATGCCAGGATGGTATCTAGTAAACAGGCCCCGGCCGATACCTTCCCAAATCCTTTCCCTTGTTATTAGATCCAGTGTAAAATGGCCAGTGTGCTGTATCTGGTGATTGTTAAATAAATAAATAATTATAATCAACATGCGTGGCAGTCCTTGTCATCCAAGTTCCCCGTCAGAAATGTGAAGTGCTGCCGCAGCATATTATACAAGAAGAAAAGTTTTTGCGAAATCAGAGATTTCGAGTGTTCATAAAAAGGTAAGATGTTAAAGATAGGAAAATGAGCTTTCGAAGTTAAGGAGATATGACAGATCTGTGCAATAATTCATTTTCCTAGCTTAACCCTAGGAAGTCCAAGGGGGGGGGGGGGTGGATTGTCCAACCCACTCATATGTATTTCTTTATAAAACACGTGGTAAGCTTTGATTAAAATATTGAGATTTATTGTTTTTCGTTACTTCGTTGATAAATACATATCACTAATGAGCATTTTTTTGTTTAGTAACCTGTAAGTTAAAAATGATCTCGAAGTAGTGGGTTCATCGACCCCCTCCCCCGGGGCTCCCATGTGAACCTAACCTAAACTAAATTAGTCTAACGTAAACTAATCTTACTTAACCAAACTCAGGCAATATATTTTTTTAAAAAGAAACAATATTTGCCAAAAAATGCTGGCCCCAGAAAACCGACATATGCCAGAGAAAATTGTGTACAAGTGTTTATTTAATTGAGTGTTCTGTACGAATTTGTTTAAAATGAGATTCAAAATTTTTATTAAGCTATGATTAAATTTTAATATTAAAAGTAATTTCTAAACCAAATGATTAACATGAAACAATTTTTAAACAGTGGGTTTGAAGACCCCCCTCTTGCCCTAAGATATGAGATTAAAATATCTTGGACTTCCTGGGGTTAAACCATAGTTTAGTTGTGGACACCCCGAAATCTTCGTTTTTTGGACTCACTCACTCATTCACTAACTCTCTTACTGACTGACTGACAATCATATTGTTTAGAGACTACCGAATAAGGTAGAGAGTTGAAATTTTGCACAAATGTACTTTATAATGTTCCAAGCATAGAAATATTATGAAATCTGAGATAGGTGATATCAGAGAAACTTACATATACTTTTTTGCATAAATTTGCATGTTAAGTAAGACTATTTATATATATATTGAAAGAATGAATATGACAAACGGCTTGAGTTAGATAAACGAAATATGGCATAAAGGTAAATCATCAAGAATAGGTTACCAAACAATTGCAAAATTGAAAAAAATCGGCGCCGTCTTGAATCCAATATGGCCGACAAACTTAGTTACATCGTAAAGAACGCCTAGACAAACCGCTTGGATTAGATAAACAAAATTTGTCGTTAAGGTAAATCATCAAGAGTAAGTTACGAAATAATTGCAAAAATTTTGAAAAGTCACCATTTTGAATCCAATATGGCTCGCCAAAGCTACATGTATATAATAAATAATTTGATGTTTGTGATTACATTTAATAATACTGGCACTGATACGTTTTTAACTATTTCATTTCAGAGTTCACATCTGATACCTCAAAGAATGACGAGGAAAGCACTGAAAATGTCTTGGAACTAGAACATGCTGACAATAATGAACCGTCTGTACTACGAAAAGAGGCAGCTGACAAAGATTCATCCAGTGATGTGCAAACCTCAGTTCCACCAAAACACATAGTCAAAGCACGTAGTAGGGCCGTCAGAAATGAACGTAAAGTTCTTAGAAATACTGGCAAGGAATACAAAACTGCTAGTGGGAAATTGCGACCAGAAAGAAAAACTGTTCCCTTACCACAATGTAGAATGAAGTGCAAGGATAAAATAACAGACAGTGAAAGACTGAAAGTGTTTGAAGAATACTGGGCATTAGGTGACCATGACAAAAGGGTAGCTTTCGTATCCAGCCTAATCAGAACAAGAGAAAAAGGTACTTGCAGATTATGTGTTGTGGAAGAAGATAGACGTAAATACAGATTCCTCACTCACTCTTATACTTTGAATGTACGTGGGAGAAGCACTGTTCTGTGCAAAGATTGTTTTCTTAAAGTTCTTGGAGAGACTAATTCTTTCATTGAAGTAGTGCTCGCCAAGAAACAGGGTTCACTGTCGTCCACAACAGGACCAGATATAAGAGGGAAATCATCCCCAGCAAATAAGCTGTCTCATAAGGATAAGGAAATTGCCAGAAATCACATTCTGTCCTTCCCATCCTATGAAAGTCATTACTCTAGAAAGCATTCACAAAGGAAATTTCTACCTCCGCATTTAACCATAAGTAAAATGTACAGACTATATTGTGAGTCTACAGTATATCCAATAAGCAAGACTGCTTATGAAACAATTTTTCATTCCCTAAATTTATCCTTCAAAAAGCCAAAGTGTGATACATGTCACAAGTGCGACATGTTTAACATGAAACTGAAAATATTGAAGAAAGATAGAAAGGATCACACAGCTGTGGAAGAAGAATTTACGCAGCATAAAGTTGAAGCAGATAAGGCGTAAGAAGCAAAAAGGTTTGATAAAGAAGCGGCAGAAAGTGACACGTCAATGAAAGTATTTGCATTTGATTTACAACAGTGTCTTCCGACATCAAATTTGCAAACAAATGTTTCGTTTTACAAAAGGCAGCTATGGACCTATAATTTAACTATTCATGATTGCAATACCAAAGATGTTACCTGTTACATGTGGCATGAAGGTGTTGCTGCAAGAGGCGCAAATGACATATCATCATGCATTTACAGGCATTTATGTAACCTGTCTCCTGATGTGAAGCATGTAACCTTTTACAGCGACACATGTGGTGGTCAAAATCGGAATTATACTATGTTAGCTACGTTATCCACTGCACTACAAAACATTCAACATTTGGAAACCATAGACCATAAATTTATGATATCCGGACACTCACATTTAGAATGCGATTATGATCATTCAGTGATTGAAAGGAAACAGAGAAAAGCAGATTTTCAAATTTTTCACCCAAGGGACTGGTGCGGACTGCATCTGTGAAGAAGCCATTTACGGTGGTTGAAATAGAAAAATAAAGACTTTCTGGATTTTTCTGCAATTTTAAAGGAGTCCCTAGTAGTCCGCAAGAAGAACGGGGAAGGGGAACACTTTGTATGGAATCACGCTAAGTGGGTACGCTACTCTAAGAATTATGGTATTATCCTATACAAGAAATCTCATGATCAAAATGATGTCTTCCATGAATTAAACTTCAGGCGACAGGAGCTAAAAACCCATGCCTTGAAATTATGAAGTGTTATGAGGGACCCAACCGAATTTCGAAAAAGAAAAAGACTGATCTTCTCTCCCTGCTACCATTTAGAGATCCTATTTTCCACAATTTCTATCAAAATTTACAGACAGATTCTCACGTTGTAGATTGTGATCCAGACTCATTTTCAAGCGACGAGGACTAGCCCTTGCCGAGAGTTTTAATATGTGGAACTTAGCTACTGGTGCAGCTCTCTCATTGTTTTCATTATTGTAGTTTCGTATTAGTCATGATACTTAATGTCATATCCTTATTATTGTAGTAACCCATATTGTGTTTCAATAATAACGGGCCAGTGATGAGGACTAGCATTTTGAAAGTATTGTGTTTAGCGATTGGTACAGCTCTTTCTTTTCATGTATGAAATTATTTAGTTGCATATAACTCAAGTCACCATGATACTTTGATGTCATATTCTTATTACTATAACAACTCCTTAACTACGTATCATATTAGTAATTATTTTGTTTCATGGCACAAAAATATGATCAAAAAGAGTTAAGTCATATTTGCCAGAAATACTGACAAGATAAGTCAACTTTACGAATGAGCAAAACAGGATAAGTCAGATTTAACAGTGGTCAAAAAGAGGTAAGTCACTTAAAATGCTAATAATAATAATTTGTAATCTGTTTTCTGTATTAAATAAAATATTATGCTTAAAACTAATTATAAATACTGATTTCAGCTCCATTTTAGCAGAAATACGAGTACATCTTAAAAATGAAAAAAAGGTTATGTAAAATCACATTTTTTGACTTATCCTTTTTTTCCCGGGGATGAGTCAATTGAAAACCACCTTTACAAACACAAACGCATTATGGCATATGTAATTAATTTGTTTTGAGGAGAAAAAACTGGGAAGAAAAATGTTCACTTCGTTTGAAACCCAAACCACAACCGGGGTTATCGACTGATCCCCTGCGGGAACAAGTTAATTTTGTTTATAAAGAAGAAAGAAAAAGAGGCAAGCCACCGCGAAAACAGAGAAGTCCCTGATAGTGGAGATTAAAATACGGAAATGAATAATTAAAAACGAAGGGAGAAATTGAAACGGTTATGTTTGATTGAAAATTACGCAATTGTAACTTATATATTGTTTTGCTGACTTGTCCTGTAAGAAAAAAAAATGCACAGATATTTTATTGCGTTGTGATAGATCCTTCGCCTAAAGTTTAATCTACTCCAACTCTTAGATTTCCTTGCGTTGTGGCAGATCAATTTCTTAAAAATTAACGTTGAGGTTGTTGTGGTATAGTGGTGATGGTTACAGAGGATTGTACCTGGACTGGTATTGTAACATTTGACTAATGCTAACTTATAAATTCATATGTGAAGAGAAGAATAAAGACTTTAGTTGTTTGCTTTAGGATTAATGCTGATGCCGAAACGTCGCCCCATGACATAATAGTGCACCGGAACGCCGTTCCGAAACGTAACTGTTAGGCGCACAAGATATACCGTGACAAGATGCAAGGCGGAACTGCATATCATGACATAATTCCGAGACGGAACTTCGTCCCTGAACAAATGAAATGACGGCACGCAATCCCAGGACATATTTACGAGGTGGAACGTCAATGTAGCATCTATTCGTTTGCGAAGCTAGGAAACGGCCTTATTGTGGGTTCACATTTGAATCGAGGCATGATTTACTTTGAGTTACTGCTAACACCTAATTGGACGTTTATTAGGCCGTTTGTTGTATTTTATGGAAATTAATGTGACATATACAGCTTCCTGAAGCTAGGAAATGCACTTATTTTTGTTTTGACATTTGAATTGAAGCATGACTTCCATTGCGTTACCACTAACACTGATTTGGACGTCACTAAGCCGTTTGTTGTATTTCATTGGAACTAATGTGGCATATACGTTTTGATGAAACTAGGGAACGCGCTTATTGCGCTTTCGTCTGTGAATTGAAGCATGGTTTCCTTTGAGTTAAAGTCAACATACATTTGGCTGTCTATTAGGTCGTTTTGGTATTTCTGGGGAATTGAATAAGTAGTGTTTCTTGTCATGAATTTTAACTGGAATTACGACCAAATTATTAAAAATAATGTTTGGATATGACATGAGATCCTCATATAGGAACATAGAGAAATCGAATAACAATTGTTGTGCACATAAAAAATGCTACAATAGTTTAGTATAGACCATAACTGAAACTTTAGGACACAGATGAGAAAAGAAAAACGAATGATACTTGAACTAAGTTTTCATAGAATCAGTCGAACTTGTCTTGTAATATGAAAGAAGGCAATGACGTATAATAACGTGTAATACTTTCAATTATATAAAATATTAGAAACTTGGAATAATTAAATAATATTGCACTGGTATGATATTTTAGGTCAAAGATCAGTAAAATAGCACACAAATAACATGTGGAATAGTGTTCAATGGAAGTGTTTTGAACTTGAATTCATTTAATATTTAACACATTTTTCTGTGCTAGATAAAGTGTTTGTTGAATTAATATAAGGATCACTATGAACGCAAATGAATTATATAAATACGTCATTCATGGAACTTTTATGGTATTTGAGTTGTTCAGATCTGTTTTAAAACATTTGTCTTTGCTGTGAGTTTATTGGATACATAAATTGCACAATTAATGATTAGAAAATACATTCTGATTGGTTAAAAATCCTATAAAGATGGGTCAATGATTGACCTCGGTGTTGAAATTGTACGTAAGGGAAGTTTGTGATTGTTCTACTCAGAAAGTTAGCCCTGATTGTATAATAAGCAGTATAGAACATTGAAAATCGGCATTACCACTAAGGAATATAGCTTGTTATAATCATAGTCGTATTGACTCAGCACAGCACGAGTGCATTGACATTTCTAAGGAGTGTAAGGGAGAAATTGTGGGGAAAACTTTACTGTATTATAGTACGTGTAATGAAATTTATGAAATATTTCTAGAGATGCATCCAGATAAGGATATTACAATGTCAAAATGTTTTACTACACATATAAAATAATAACAAATGATAGAAACTTGAAGAACTTGCATGCACTTTTAAGGATTATGGTCTGAATTCACGGTTGTTTTACCTGGTGTCTTTAAGGATTTGGAAATACAAAATGTAATGATTTCATTGAAAAATGTCTTATATATTATTATGCATCATGTAGGAACGAAATGACGTAAATAAAAGAAATGAAAGGTTTAGAGGTGTGAGTTGCGCAGAACTGCTGCAAAAACGAGTGTGAACAGAAACATGTTATTGTATAAGTCCTAGGATTCTATGTTTTTTTTAAAGTCAGTGTGAATAGAAGTTTTGTTGATGATTGTAATTGTGGTATATAATTGTTGAAACTAAGTACCAAGGTACTTTGAACGGTGCTGTGTTGTGGTGAATCTTGGGAACTTTGTTATATAACATTTATAATTGATCTTTGGGGAGAAGATTCGTGCTCAAGTGACAGTGCTTTGAATGCAATTTCCCAAGTGGAGCTTTTTGCTGATAGCTTATTAGATATTGAAAAGCAAGCGGAGAGTTCCTTTTTATTAAATTCAAGTGTTACTTCAGAAAGCAGTGTGCGTTCTCTGTGTGTGAAAACAGACAAGAATTATGGAACAGAAGTCCATAATAGTTTAACAATGTGTATCCAATAAGACGAATCCTGAAATCGGAAAATGGAGGAAAGTGAATTTGTTCAGGTGAATATTGAAGACAAAGGAAACACTCCCTCCTTATTAAATCTCTATGCTGGCAGTGTGCATTACCTTTTGTTAAAAAGACATGAAACAGGCAGCCGAAGTCCCTGGCAGTTTAACAATGAGAATGGACACAAAACTTGGAACTAAAGATTTAAATATGTCAACAATATGCATGAAAATAGACAGACCCCAAACACGAATGAGATAAGAAGTGGATGTGTTGAAATTGATAACGTTGTTAGAGGGATAAATCAGTAGATGGAGGAAACAGTAAGTGATGGTATTGAAAAATACATAAATATTCTCACTAAGAAGGAAAAGAAAAAAGTCAGTGTGTTGAATTGGATATTACCCAGCAGGATGAAATGTCTGGTAATAATACAATTGAGGTGGCGGATACATGATGTTTATGGCAGAGATGTAAAAAGTATAAGCCATAGCGATATCTTGTGTGTGAAGACTGGTTTTATGTTTACCCACTTTGTTCTGCTCATATGTGTTGTAGAGGTATACCTGAGGTTCTTAAAGAAAAAAACGCAAGGAAGTTCTGTTTAATGCAGTAACGTTGCAAGATTTGTATAGTATTTATAAAAGAACGCATTTGAAACTTAATTTCGGGTATCGTTGGTTTTATTTGAATATAAAACACAATGGTTCAGAGATGGTAGAATTAGCTTGGGAGCATTTAAATCCCTTTTACCTATAACTAAGCCTTGCCAATCGTTGGATATTTGGTGGAACCCCAATGCTGAAAGTTATACCTCTAAAGATTCTGGTATAATCGAGCCGCGAGGATTATGTGAAGACGTTAGCGACAGTTAAGTTATATGGACAATTTGAAAATAACGAATATGAGTTGCACATACTGACGAATGCAGATTCTGTTCATGCTCTTCATTAACTGTTTAATAAGTTGCATTGTTATACTAGAATTAGATTTACTGACTTTCATCGGTGCTTGGCGAAACTGGTAAACAACCATTTGAACAATGTGTGTGAAATCCTGTAAACAAAAGTAAAACCTTGTGAATAACATTATATTATGTGAACTGTGTAATTTTGTGCAGTGGCAGTGTATTGATTAGTACTGTAGAAACAAAATCAAACCTAACATCAACTGTGAGACTAAAATGATAAGTAGACGTGATAGAAAATCTTGCTTCTGTAGAAAAATAAACACTACATGAACATGAACTTGAAATGACACCTAATTGATAAGAAAAATTCCCCTTTTTAGTGAGCGAAACCTAAGTAATGTATAGTGTGGTGATGGTTTTGTTGTTTTAAATAAATGGTAAGGTGAAATATTTACGTGTGCTTTATGTTATTCCGAGAAAATATGATCAGGTAGTATACTAATTTTTAATTATGGTCTTTAGACATTTTTGGCATATGTTTAAACAGGACAAGAAAGGTGTAAACCAGTGTTCGCTTTAAAAGTACTAGCCCCTGCATTTAGTGTGACTGCCTTTCATAAAACTTAAACAAGGTGCTTAATATCAAGGATTGAACCCAAGACCGCCTAATACTTTGTGAACGCTTTAACCTAAAAAATAAACCCAATTTAGCACGAAAACTAAGTGAATGCTTTATTATTGAGCTACATCGGTTATGTAGCGTATGTAGTAGCGTGCTTAACTTTTACCATTAGCAGGTTTGTCTCTAAATCTCGTTGGGGTTATAATATTTATGTTAATGGCATTCTGAAGACATTTGAAAACTATTTGTTAACGAATTAGTGACAATTTGTAATTTAAATGCTAGACAGTGTTCTGATGCATATTTTAATATTACTTGTTGCTAAAACGTTTCCTGTTTTCCATTGAAGGTCGCTGAAAACCGAACACTATTTAAAAATGATGAATGACTAGAAATTTATCAAAGTAACTAAAAGGCAAACATATGTTTTAATTGTTATGGGCTTTTTACATTTATGGCTTTAGCTTAAGGTTTTATTTATTTATTACGTCTTAAAACTGACATGAAGTCAGTCGGGATGGTTGAGTGATATACAGGTGACAACGTTATTGCATGAACCACAACAGCTGGTTGTAAGACAAAAGAGATTATTTAACCGACATGACACCCCCACATTATTAGAATATATTAAAGTAATGGGTTGCTGTGTGACCATAACAGATTTTGCTAGCCATGTGAAGACCAAATAGCATACTTTTATTTACTTTTAAAAATAGTTTATTATTATATTTTTAAATCATACTGTAGTTTACATCTAGGTAATGTGGAATATAAAAGTAACATTGGCATTTAATAAGGTAAAATTATTATATACAAATGCATTTTCAATAATATTACAAATATCTTCACAGTTTGAATACAACCACACTTGCATCTCAAATTCCAGTAAACAACCACTGCCATCTAAAATACTAATGGAAACAGAAGACATACAGTGCTGATTGAACAGTAAGATTGGTATCGCAAATATAAATAAATTTTTCACATACTTTGTGGCATCTGAAATTCGATTATGTTGATATCGTATGGTAAATTATTTTTTAATAAACAGAGATCTTTCATCGTCGTTATTATGCTTGGATATAATACTAAAATCTTTCGTATGTGTAGGTGGAAACATTATATCGATATTTCGGTTGTTTGTCCCTGTACAGCTATCACATCAAAACAAACTATTATTACCTGTGCTAAATGTAGCATGTGAGACACGTTCACGCTATTTCTCAGAATAAACCGTACTGGTTTTAATATGATGGAGTTTCAAGCATTCATACAGAATTACATAATAATAGGAAGTACAATTTTATTTATTACCTTTATAGACATTCAAGGATGACACAGTGATAAGGGAGAGGATGGAAAAGGATTTGGGAAGCTAATGGCCAGGGTGTATGTTGATGGTGTCATCCCCGCATTTTCATAGCGTAAATGCATTAAAAACATTAAGGGTGGTTGGCCGCTGCAATTAAACTCATGACCTCCCTAATACTACTAGAACACTGTACCAGTGGTTTACAAACAATCAATCCAAGTATTTGTTTACTTAAACTATAGAAATGATATTACTGTGAAATAATTATAGTCTGTCTCATATTGCTTACCTGTTTTGTAATACATATTCTCTTGAACACATATTAGATCTTGAAGTCATATACATTACAACAAATGAAACCGAGCATGACAGGAAAAGAACAGGAAGACTGGCATTTGATTGTATAGAAATTAGGATAACAGATGGAGGGCTGTTTCATTAAGTCATTACTTAGTAGCATAAAAGTAATTACTGATAAACTATAATTTTAGTTTGAACATTTGACCTTTAAACATGTCTGGAATGAAACTTGGAAAAACATTCCCAGAAAAAGCAATTGTTCAAAGACAATGCGTCTTATATATAATTTGTATTCTGAGATTTCCAGTAAAGAAAATGCAAAACGGATTTCGTTTTACAATGGAAGAACATTTTCTTATCTAAGGAGACGAATACCTATAAAATCGATTTTCTCTGTACCACTATCTTATAGAATAAGAATCACAGCTTAGGAGAAAGATGTAATAACGATTTTGTCACCATGTATTACGTTATAATATTACTAAGTAAGAATATGAAGACAGAAAGATGCAAACTAAAATAACGCGTTAAGCATAAACATTACAATTTCTTGGCATACAGAAACAAAGATATTTATAAGAGTAATGAAACAAGTGCAAAGAAAAAATAGGAACTGCCATTTATTTTCAAACAGAAATAAAACTGTTAACATAGAAATACAAAAGAGTTTTAGTCTACGAGAAGACATCTTCAAAACGCTTCTCAGAGAAAAAGCCTTCTTCTTAATTAGAGTGACGTCTCCTTGATCATTTGTTTAAGGAAACTGAAAATATTACATTAAGAGACCACTCATATGAAGAAGTTTCATTTCAAGTGAGATATTGAATGTATTTAATACTCCAGGAAAAGACCTATGCTATGAAACGTACTTGTAGTTCTTGCTGACAATTGAATCTGACTTTAGTTAATAATATATAGAAACCATCCCGTGTGAAACTCATAACTGACTCTATGAAATACTTTTATTACAAATTGTTTTTCTAATTTAACATAAAATCTCACAACTTGCTTTTGAAATATAATTGCAATTTTGAATTTGAGAATGGTATGCTCTTATATACTTGTCATACAATCGAGCTGTCAGGTCATAGCAAATGACGTAACCCGCACAGAACAGCTGTGCATCGGTTTCATCTAATAAAATTGTTTCAGAAAACGATTGACGAGACTTTGCTATACTGAAGTTCACAGGTAGAACGACCACTCCATCCGATATCAGTCAAACTGGTATTTTCCTATCCATTTTTAGATTTCTAATGCAACAGTTACAGGAAACTTACAGACTCACTATTCCAAATAGTGAACTGAAAGTAACCGATAACAAATACCACTCGAGTTCTCGTATGCAACTAAGAATAACAATAATTTGTTTCGTGATTGTCTAATGTATCATTTTCACTTATGACAAAGAAATTATTTCCAAATCCAACAGTTAGCCATAAAACTGAAACATGTATTTAAAATATAGTTTCAAGAAAACAAAAAAAACTTGACATTGCAGAATATGAAAACAAAAAAACTGAACACAAATAAAAAATAGCTGCACCAAAGATTGAAATTACTTTTGTGGAAACAAAAAACATAAAGAATCATGTAATGTAACAACAAACATTGAGATCTAGTGCGACATAAAAACTTTTTCTTGGCACACAGAGGAAAGTTTTAAAATTAAGTTGCGTTGTCACAAATCTTTTATAACAAATGTGTGACATACAGTGCAAGGGTAAACTTTTACTTGTTGTGCAAAAATATTTTCAAAATAAATTTACATTGTACAAAAAAAAAAAAAATCATATAAGACATTGTCACAAAACTTTTTTTTACATTGACATGCTGTGGAACAGAAGATATTTTCGTGACCTATAACAATTTAATTAAAACTTATTTTTGTCTTTTAATTACTTTGATAAATTTCTAATCATTCATCAATTTTTAACAGTGTTCTGTTTTCAGCGACTTTCAATGGAAAACAAGAAACACTTTAGCAACAAGTAATATTACAATATGCATATTAACACTGTCTAACATTTAAATTACAACTTGGTACTAATTCGCTACCAAATAGTTTTCAAATGTCCTCAGAATGCTATTAACACTAATATTTATAACCCCACTGGGACTTAGGGGAAAACCTGCTAATAGTAATGTTAAGAACGATACTAACTACGCCAGGTACCTGATGTAGCTTCATGCTAAAGCGTTCAGAAAGGTATTGGGTTCAATCTTTGAGGTGAACTACCTAGTTTAAGTTTTATGAAAAGCAGTCACACTAAATGCAGGGGCTAGTACTAAACAAACACTGGTGGACACCTTTCTCAATCCAATTCCTATTATATTTGTTTAAGTATAAGCCTAAAATCTCTAAAGACCATAATAAAAAATAGTATATTACCTGATCATATAAAAACACACGTAACTATTTCACCTTCCTATTTATTTAAAATAACAAGACCATCACCACACTATATTACCTAGGGTTTGCTCACTAAAAAAGGGTATTTCTCAATTATATTAGGTGTCTTCTCATGTTCATGTTCATGCAGTGTTTATTTTTCTACAAAAGGAAGATTTTCTATCACGTCTAATTTTCTTTCTTGTTTCCTCGCTTGTGCTGGGTTTGATTCTGTTTCTACAGTACTAATCAATACACTGCCACTGCACAAAATTACACAGTTCACATAATATAATGTTATTCACAAGGTTTTACTTTTGCTTGCAGGATTTCACGCACATTGTTCAAATGGTTGTTTACCATCTTCGCCAAGCACCGATGAAAGTCAATAAAGTTCATTCGGGTATAATAATGCAACTTATTAAACAGTTAATAAAGCGCATGAACAGAATCTGCATTCGTCAGTATGTGCAGCACATATTCGTTGTTTTCAAATTGTCCATATAACTTAACTGTCGCTGACGCCTTCACACAATGCTCGCCTCTCGATTATACAACAATCTTTAGAGTTATAACTTTCCGTATTGGGGTTCCACCAAATATGCAAGGCCTAATTATAGGTGAAAGGAATCTAATTCTGTTCGCATTTAAATCATGCTTAAAAGCTAATTTTATCATCTCTGACGCATTATGTTTTAGATTCAAATAAAACCAACGATACCCGAAATTAAGTTTCAAATGTGTTATTTTATAAATACTATACAAATCTTGCATCGTTAGTGGATTAAATAGCACTTCCTGCGTTTTTTTTTAAGAACCTAAGGTATATCTCTACAACACATATGAGCAGAACAAAGTGGGTAGCCATAAAAGCAGTCTTCACACACAAGATATCGCTGTGGTTTATACTTTTTACATCTCTGTCATAAACACCATGTATCCGCCGCCTCAATTGTATTATTACCAGATATTTCATCCTGCTGGGTAATATCCAATTCAACACACCGACCTTTTTCTTTTCCTTCTTTAGTGAGAATATTTATGTCTTTTTCAATACCATCACTTACTGTTTCCTCCATCTACTGATTTTCCCCTCTAACAACGTTATCCATTTCAACATATTCACATTTTACTTCTTTCGTTTTTGGGGTCTGTCTACCGTATTTTCATGCATATTGTTGCCATACCTAAATTTTCAGTTTCAAGTTTTGTGTCCTGTTCATTAATGTCCTCCATGATTTGAGACTGCTTATCAACTTCATTCAACATCTTCAATGTAGTGTGTCTATAGGCCTCTTTGTACTTACGTGAGCTGATGTCAGTTTGCGTACTCACATCTTGTAACAAAAGGTCTCTGGTTCACTCGTGCTTATTTTATTCAACGCCAAACTAGGCTTTTCTAACTAATTTTGGTTGCTATTGTTCCGATCCATATTTCCTTGCATCGTCTCTACCCATATTGCCTTGATAACTTCAGTGTGAGGTATATTTACATCTGTGTTTCTTCCACTTTCATACTATTTTCACTCATATTTTGACTTCGTTTCCCTAACTGCGAAATATCATGTGCCTGTTCCTTAGAATCTACTGAAGTGGTACGATGTTTTAGGAAACAACAGCGAGAAGAATTATTTCTTTTCTGACAAAAGTAACATATAGTAACATTATATGTTGGACATGTCTTTGGTATTTTGTGTGCCAAACCACATCGACGACACTTTCTTCTTTAATACTTTTGGTTTTGGCCGGAGTTACCTGTTCTTATAATGAATAGATTATTGGGAACTAGGAACTGTTTTTAAGACATTGTCCTCTAATACATAACATTCATATTAATTCCTCTTTCTTAATACAATTCCATTTGTTCCCACCGAAGTACCATATTTACGACCCTATTCACCGTTAGATTTGTCTCAATTAATAATGCACATCGATAGTCTACATTACATATTCCTAGAATTAATTGATCTAATAAGGTAGCTTCTTTTTGTTTACCAAAATTACAAAGGCTCAAGTGTGTATTCAAATTAGCCACAAACTCTAATATTGACTGGTTTGAATTCTTTCTAATATTGTAGATGTGTGTCAAAATTCTGATACTTATAGCGCTGTAGGAGATTTGCATTTTTTTTCACTATACAAATATCTTTTCTTGAAGTCACTAAAAATATGTAAACAGGTGTAGAGAACTGCTTTTAATTATGTGCATCTTAAATTGTGGTAGCTCCATCGATCAATTCTTGTTATTCTCAACCAATAAAAGTATTTTCAAAACATAATTATTGGTTTTGATCATTAATCCTTTCCTATGGTTCACGTCGTTATCCTAACCATATATGCGTAGTCTCGATCTTAGCTCCTCGTCGCCAATTAATATAATTTATGTTGCTTATTTTTAGGAATAATTTCTGCTAAAGCAAAATTTACCCATGCAAACAACTTAAGCATATATTTCATAATTCAAAGAAAGTTCTCATTATTAATAGCAAATACTAAAGCAATTCTATCATATAACATCAAGTATGTAATTAATAATTGTTTACTTGGTGACTGGTACACAAACTATTTGCCAAAGATTAATAATTCCATTCGTATCCAAGTAATATTATTACAATCATTTAGATTCTCATAATACATAAAAGGTTATGCTTATTAAATACTTAGCTAAAATTCTTGTATATCAATTGAGATCATACAACCTGTTTCATCCTATGAGTATTCCTTTGACAGACACTAACTATAACCGCAGACATATTGAAATCAAACAGTAAGAATAATCTTTCTACTTTCCTTAACTTAACCGTGAAGGCTGTTCAGAATTTTTTGACTCAATATCTTGAATTAACTTACTCTATTAATACCTAGAAAAAAGTAGTATTTAGTGGATTCCCCCTTAGAGATCAAGTACCAATGCTATTGCTTTAAAATCTGCCATGTATGTTCCTTAAACTGTATACTTTTCGGGATTATTTCTATATTCCCATAAAATACTTTTAGACCTACAGTATGTGCTATTGGAATCAGCGCGGTTTCATTCCCATTTGTGAAACAATACGACCTTCGAGCTGAAATTCGACGAACCTATAAATAGACGACATTCATTTGGATCATACGTGAATATTAAGTCTCTCATCAGAGAATTAATATTATTAAAATAACAGTACATTTTTTTTTACTAAAGTGAGACCAAAGCATTTCATTTCTCTTCCTAAGTACTGACACTTTAGTGTTTTCAGCTAGTGGTTTCCATTCTTGCAAACATTTCGCTAAAAACACAGCTTTTTGTTGGGTTAGACGAAGGAATCGAACAAGATCATTTAGCTCATTTTGCTCAATGAAGTGGGGCGCACTGTGAGTCCCAGGATCATATGTAGAATCACGCACTACGGATTTTCTATTTTCACTACCGTCTGAATTCTCATCCTGGTGGCAGAATTGTTCTTTCATTCAGATTGTGGCTTACGAACTGGTAAATTTTACACTATACGGAATTGCCCGAAGATATACGAGCCTTCAATTTTTCTAAGACAGAAATGACAGTCCTATAGGTGATTTCCAACAAGGAACACTCGCCAGGTGACAAAGCCCGATTTTGATGAAAATTCGTATGTAAGTACAATGCCCAGGTAAACCTTCACAGCCAAAATTATAGATGCTGTTGTCAACAAATAACAAGGGGAGCCGAGAAAAATGGAACGTAGAGAGCAAATAAATCGGATGCAGAGTACGGAAAATTACTTTTCTTTTATAACTAACTCTATGACTTATGGAACTCGCAAGTTCATCGCCGTAGTAACAAACGTTCGCCATTGGATTCCATCCTGGGTAATATCAAGCCAGTTTTCATCACGAACACCTACTACTCGCAGATCTCTTCTAACGTTGTCCTCCCAACGAGGTCTCGACCTTCCCAATGGCCTTCTTCCTCCGGCCTTCCAACCAGGATAGAATATAATCTTCGTTTTTCCCCCCCATCCAAGCTACATGGACTGCCCACCCTAGTCGTCACGATTTCATTATTTTTAGAACATCTGGTGAATCGTACAGTACGTGGAGTTCTTCATTATGTAGTCTCCTCCCCTACACCCCAGTCATCTCGACGCGTTTCGCCCGTATATCTTTCTCAAAACCTTATTTTCAAATAAACGTCATTTATGTACATCTGCTAGGGTCGTACTCAAACTTTCGCAACCGTAAAATATTACCGGCAAAATAATAGTTGTGTATATTTTCAATTTCAATTTCCTTGATATTAATCGCGATGTTAGAAGTTTTTCGACTGAATAGAAACATGCGTTGCCCCATACTAAGCGACTTTTTATTTCTTCCGTGACCTCATTTTTGTTTGTTACATATATTCCCAAGTATTTAAATGTGTTTACTTTCTCTATGACCTCATCTCTCTTATATTTTTATTTTATTCATTCCCTGTGTTTCGGCTTGTTATCATGTATTTTGTTTTATCTATGTTTACCTGTAGACCTATCTCATCTCACGCTTCTACTAAGACATCAGTGTTGCTTTGTAGTGTATCTATATCGTCCCTTATTAAATCTACATCATCCGCGTATAGAAACAGTTGATTCAAACCATTCAATGACAGTCCCTTTTTGTCCCCTTTAATTTTTAAAATCGCATATTCAAACGCAAAGTTAAACAGTAGTAATTTTTAAAATCGCATATTCTAACGCAAAGTTAAACAGTAGTAATTTTTAAAATTGCTTTTTCTAACGCAAAGTTAAACAGTTTTCTTTTATAAACTGATACATAAATTGAAAACAAGCGGTCATTAATGGATCTGGATAGGAGGTGATATTTGCTGGATGGTATGATTACAATGTCCGTCATCTTGAAAGCGGCTATCTTGACTATGTAATATGTCAATCTGTGCTGTAATGTTCCAGGAAATACAATAAAGAAATTAATTTTGTCATAACTCTAATACCTTACGACAAAATGGCACGTTAAACTGACCTGGAGAATGTCACTTTCACCGAGCATTTTGACTTCTTGAAATTTATACTTCGTCTTCCGTTAGGGTATTTAAAACTTTATAGTGCACTTCATGTTGAGGCCATGTGGATCATATTTCTCAACATAACGGCACCTCTTCTGTAGTCGTTTGGTTTTTGCTGCTTCAACTGTTTGAACAAAAAATGATTTTTTATCATTCGAGTCACACATTCTCCAGGACCATTTTTACGTTTCATTTTCTCGTACAGTATTAGAGTTATGCCAAAAGTAACATAATCATTATTTTTTTAACATTCCAGCAGAAATTGATAAGCCACACGACCCACTTACTATTTTTAAAAATTGAGGCATAGTCAAGATAGCTTTCAAGTTGGTGGTCATTTCGTTATACCATCCAGCATGTAATCACCTCCTATCCAGTATCCATTAATAGCCATTTGCTTTCAATATATGTAACAGTTTATAAAAGAAAGTAATTTTACGTACTCTGTATTCAATTTACTTGTTCTCTACGTTCCATTTTTCTCGGGTCCTCTTGTCGTTATTTATTGACAACAGCACCTAAGATTTTAGTTGTGAAGGTTCACCTAGGCACTGTATCTACATACGAAGTTTCATCAAAATCGGGCTCTGTCACCTGGCGAGTGTTCTTTGTAAGTTTTCGCCAAACCACTGGAACTCCGAACTTCACATGCTTGTTCTTTCCTTTCAACCATTGAACAAAGTTAACATAGCACGTGATACAACTTACGTCTTGATCCCAGACATGTAATATTAATACGCTGTTTTGAATGGTTTTGTCATTGAACAGCACTGTGACTTGACAATAAACTGTCAACACATTTAAGGGAAATGACGCACGGTTAAATGATTTCCCTATTTTCAGTTCCATCGAAACAGCGAACACAGACACCAACTGCTTACTTGTCAAAAGTAATAGTTATAGCGTGGTGGAGCATTTCTAGCGTGACTAATAGGAAACAAAAAAATCCCAGTAATTCAAGAAAATCACTTGTTGGACAATGGTTTAGACAAAATTATAGGAAAATGGTTCGTGTTGGAAAATGTTCACATACATATTTGAATTCAGCGAAAAAAAAAATTACTTACATCCATGTTACCGAATTTCTGTTGACCTGTGTTTTTAGACTTTGAAGACAGACACACAGCTAACAGGCTAAAAGTTTTAATATTATGTAGATGTACAACCAAGTCTCCAAGTATTTTAATAGTCATCAACGATTTAGGGCAAAGAAGCTTCGTTAGTTCTATCACAAGAATAGTTTAGCACAAAGTGTAAGTATAAATTGAATGACGAGCAGAGATTTACTTGGATTGTATTATTTCATTCTAAGTTAGTATTATGATAGTGGTCAGTGTTTTCAATGCATTTAAACTACAATTTTCTTGTTGTGCAATGTAAAGAAAAATTTTGTAAACCTGTTCCTGCTTAGTAATGTTTACCATATGCTGGGTTCAAAAGTGTGGGATGTTAACAAAAGAATTATCGTCAGACTCTCCTAATGGCATTTTCCCCAATATTAGACATTAATATGGGATTTAGTGCTCTGTAGTCCACTGTGGGGACTTTGAACTACATCATTGGTTCTACACGTTACTACAAGGGGCATGCAGGAATTCGATCGTGCCACGAAGAAGTACCCGATTGATCCAAGGCTAGGGACTGATACAACGTTACTTACGAAAGGCATTCCATCCGTCTAAAAGAGCTTCAGTCAGAAGCCAGAGTAAAGTAATAGGTAGGTAATGGAAGACGCTGGAGTCTGGCACTGTCAGAGACTTCCATAAGTCTATAGTATGGAAATGTGGACTCTATGCATAATACTCAATTTTGTCAATCTCCTTTCCGTCATCCGCAAACAACCATCCCCCATGGGGAACTGCCGCCTGTAGGTCGGCGATCAAGGGGTGCCGCCTATTACTATCGTATGAGTGGCATTAGTCCTATAGAAGAGCCCGGGTCACGCATGGGGATTGGACGATGCGAGATAAATAATTGAGTGCTAGAAGAAAACAACGCAAAGTAGGAGCATGCTAATTAATTTAAAATATGAATTGTAGACTTACCAATCACTATTTAGATTCTCATAATTGAAGGCTGCAACGCATGACATCCGACCAAATGCCGCATCCAGCGGCATGGTGTCGGAAAATTGGAAGCGGTAATGTACGTCGTCGGCCCAAATACCAACAACGGCAAGTAGTCGGGGAGTTGCAGAAGAATTGCAGTCAGCCCTAACCCTATGCCCAAGGAAAGAAATTATCCTATGAAAATTGTGTCAGACTTACGAAATCCGCCGACCCTGGTAAGACGCGCAACTAAATACGAAGAAAGTATAATGCGAAATAGAATATCGATGTATAAATTATTTGGATAATTTTTGTTGCATGTACTTCATGAATCTTGTAAAACCCACTTTATTTTTACTACATTTAATGTTGGAGGGAAAGAGATACGCATGGCTTCCCGCCCGAAAGTACAAGTGATGCGCGTAAGCACAGTGGTGGACCGGTTGGTTCTGTTCCGTAACTTCCGGAATGTGATTTGTTCACGAAGTTCTCTGGTAAAAAGCCCGTGCGCATGCGTCAACATGTTCCAACAGGTTGTTGGTGCCATCGACCTCTATTAATACGATACTGCAGCCATTGAAAATTTTATGAATATATGAAGCCAGGCAGCGGAGAGGAAACTTAATCTCGTTTGGCTACTTCCAGTCTAAACCAATATGGACCAAATTTTCAATTCTAACTCAGTTCCTTACGCTTGAAATTGCTGTGTGGTTCGTTTTGTAATTTATGTCTTAATTTTTGTAAAAAACGTAAATATTATTTCCAGTATTTCCTATTGTATAGGTCTCTTCCATGAATAAATATAGAAATAAGACTTAAATAAAAAAAACGTGCAAAACAGCGATATCAAGCGTAAAAACTTAGTTAGAATTGAACATTTGGTCCACATTAGATTGGACTGGAAGTAGACAAACAAGTTTAAATATTTGCACAAGTGTGTGAGCTCATTCGAAATGATTCTTCTTTGTTATAGAGAATTTGAGTTTAAAGTTGAGCAAGAAATTCTAATTTGATTTTATGTGCTAGCGTGGCAGTTGTAGAAGTTCACAATGAATCAAACTAGCTGTGCTTTTCTGTGTGTTGTTAATTTGTGTTTTCGTGCGTTCTAAAATGAAGTGTGCAAAGTGCAGTTTTAGTGCTATATTGGTTCATATGTGTGATATTTCAACTAAGCAATAATTGTCCTCCAAACCCATTCAATACGTTTACGGCTTGCTTAGACCTGGCAAGGTTCTAGAACACTGGACAGCCTGGGTGAATTCAATATACTAGAAGCAGGAAAATGTCATTTCTAATTTGTTTATGATATAACATGAACTAATTTCATCTAACCTAACCTTTAGTCACAAAAAATGGGTTAACAGAAAGAGCTTATGGTTTTCGCAGTGTAAAGATATATGCGGGCCAGTGATCTAGAAACGTCACCTTAAACCTTATAGCTTCCTCATACAAACCTTTACCATTAAAAATGGCCTGTCATATAATTCTTCCGTACTATTTATTCATACTTTTGGGTCTAAATTCGTGCAGTTAAATGTCAGAGCATTTTTGGGTGACAAAAGTCACGCCAACGTGGGTTTGAAAGGCGGTAAAAGGTATGGTTGCGCATGTTTTCGTGAGGTATGAGGGTACTTTTTCTTCTCAAGTCATCATGAGTATCTGCATGTAAACAAATCAACTTGGCGTATTCTTTAAAGTTTTGTTAGTTTTATGATATGGAAGTATGAGGCCTATTATTAAAAGTAGCACGTGCATTTTATTTATGGCCTTTAGGCATCTAAGGCTCAGGCCGGGATAGGGGAGGGGAAATGGTTCGGGAATGTGTTGGCCAGGGCCTATGTTGAAGGTGACATCCCGGCATTTGCCTGGTGGAACTGAAAAGTCGTTGCAAAAAAAAATAGGCAGGATGGTCGACAGCTGGGATCGAAGCCACGACCTCCCGAATGCTACCCCAACTAGGAACTACGCCAAACGTAACGTAAACATTTATGATTTTTAAATTTCCGAAACTTAAGCTTTTCGCCGGAAACCAGACGGACGACCAACTTAGGAATAAATGCCAACCTTACTCTGGAAATTAATGCACTACGCACACAAATACATATTAAGGGTGTTTTTTTATTTTCCACACTCTATTATTACATGCATTGCACGACCGCAATTCTTTGTCTACGATTTATGGGAAACTATTTATTTTGCCACGAATATCTTTCCATGCACCCACTACAGGCGGTAAGGTAGTGTGTAACAGGATAGAGAAATCAGGTTAGACTTTTTAATCATTACGTAGTCTTGCCGTTGCCACAGGCTGTTATACGTTGCTATTTCATTTACACACCTATCAAATTGCACGACCGTGATATTTACGTTCACTTTGTCTCCGATTTATGGAAACTTATTTTGGCACGAATGCTATTTACGCACCCATTACAGGTTAGCGTATGACTTAGAAAAGTCCGGTTAGATATTTTTTCTTGTTAGGATGGGTTAAATTATGTTATACCTAGTTTCTAAATTTTGTGCATAATTACTAGTGAAAATGTGATTACTGGGTTACCAACTTCTCTTTGTTGGTTAAGGTTAATATAAAGCAAGGATTTCCAATAGAAGATGGCAGCACTATCTCCGTATATGCCTAATGAATTTTTATCTTTGCACGAAATTTCAATGCTGCTCCTACAAATTCAAGCCTAGAGAGTTCTAACTTTTAGGGGGAAAAAGTTCAAAGCCAACTCGAGATTCTTTGCCGATTTTTAATTTTCTTCTTTGTTCATTGTTGAAAGAGCTTTATTTTTATATTTTTTATATTCACAAAAAATTCAAGCGATTCCAACAATGAAGAAAAACGAAAATTAAAAATCGCAAATGATCGAACTCTTGAATTGTTTAGGGACTTTCCTCCCTGAATGAATGAACTTTCTAGGATTGAATTTGTACGAGCATCATTGAAATTTCGTGCAAGAATAAAAATACATTTCACATAAACGGAGATAGAGCTGCAATCTATTATTGGAGATCGTTCGGGTTAAGTTTACTATCACCGGACCAATTTTGACAAATTTACAGGATGAGTTGGGGCAATTTATTTCGGTTTCTGAGGAAATGCGAGTTAAAGTGCAATGTGGCTAACTGTGGAAATGAATAATATTCTTGTTGTAGTTAGTTAGTTTTCTATATGTTTTATGACGCACTGCATGTGGTGGGGGAAGGAACGATTTGCCCTAGAGTTACAGTTTTTGTCATATGGATGCGGGTAGAGCAGTGTTTTTTCGCTGTTTTAATCTGTCTCTGTGCAAAAAAAACAAAATACCGAAACTTGACTTACCTTCCCTCCCAGTGTCCTTGGTCAGTCACTAAGCAAATAAAGAAAAAAACATCGAACCTGGGAGGTATTTTTTTGGTCTGGTCCGGCGGTAGTAAATAAGTGCCGATCTTTGCTTTACATTATACTTTTTGGTTTTGAACAGTTTCGGTTCACCGCTGCAACTACCAGTGATTCCACTTTGTGGCATTACTTGTACCAGATTCAGTTCACCGCTAGTTGGAGTATTGAATAGGAACTGTGAACCGTGTATCCATTAATCTGTATTTGTTCCAAGATTTCTCAGCGTTTGACGCTAATGCGAATTTTAAATCAGTTTGAGGATGAAAACGAAGAGTAGCTATGTAAATATCGTTGGTTGAAACCAGTACGTGGGGAAAAATGCGACAAGTATTGTGAAATAATGGCAGTAAGGGAATAAGCGTCTTGCAATTTCATGTGACTCACTTAAAGGTTCATATGTTGTCAACACTATATTTCAATTGAATCTATGAACTTTTGGCTCAGAATTTAGCAGTTGTAGGATGAGAAAAGTATCGGCAAAGGCCTTTCTTAAGTTACCAGGCATTTGCCTGGTGAAACTGTGTACGACATGTTGTGAAATCATGTGGGAAGGAGTGAGTACTATACAAGCAATTGAGTCACGCCACCAAGCATTGCTTCATTGCAGTTGCTTTCGTCATGTGATATACAGGTAGTGGATGTTCGAGTGGAATAAATTGGGTATTTATTTACTATCGCCGTACCAGATTAAAATAAAAAAATACCTTCCACGTTTGGTGTATTTTTACTTGCTCAGGGACTGGCCAAGGGCACTATGAGGCTATGTAAGCCAGGTTCAGTGTTTCTTTCGTTTGCACACAACTTTTGCTCGTCATTCTTGAAAGATTCGATAAAACGTACGCAGGAAATGTCACAAACATTACGCCAGAAGTGTCACCTGATAGCAACTGTAACTCTATAAGTAAATTGCCTCAATTCTTCTTGTACATTTGTAAAAATTGGTCAGGCGATAGTAAACTTAACCCATAAACTGTCTCAAACTGATTTCTTCGAAGATCCTACAACTTTCTAGTTCTATGAACTTTTCATGGCTTCTGTCTTTTCTATCCTTAATCGATTTTCGAGAACCTTGGTTTGGGGCCTCTCATGCTTGCCGGATCTGCTCTTTTTTTAATTAATAAACTGGCAGTGCGGCTGGCGGGGTGTGAGGATCACACAGAACTAAACAACGAGAACGCTGATTGTATGAGGAAGCACCAAGAATCAATCTACAGATCCACATCGAGGAGTTTACCATACCGAAGGACAGAAGGTAGTATTTTCATTGTTTTTTATTTTGAATTATATTTGTTGCCTTTAGGTATCGTGGATCAGGTTGGGTGAGGATACAAGAAAGGAATCGACCAGGTTCTTAATATTATTCCGTTTTATCATATAAGTAGAATGAGGTGTTTGGCCGAATAAGATCAATCATAATAATGTACTAATTGTAATGCACAAAAACAGAATAATACTTTTAAAATTCATCGAAGATAACGCTTTTCAATATCGTAAGTAAATTAGATAAATATATACTTAATCGTGTTCCAAACCAAACAATAGTACTAAAATACAAATATCAAGTCAGCTGATCGCAGTTTGTTTAGCTGCATTACCAAAAACACATATATATCAGTGGTTACTTTTCAATTCTAATTAATTATTGGTTCTGACGTCATGGCATAGAATATCAAGTTCATAGAATGTGCAATCCCATTTATAGATCATAGATTATGTATTAAGTAGGAAACGCAATGCAACAAATCTTCCGATCAGTTCTAAGCTCAGGGTACCATCTCGACATTACCTACTGTAACTTTCTTTCTATTTGACACTCTCTAGGCTGATCTTGTAATATGAAAATATATCCAATTTTCCTGTATACATCAGGAAATTTCAAAAGATTTCAGAATAGTCATGGAATTTTATGCAGAAATATAACATTGTAAATAGTATTTAAAAATTACTAAAAAAGACGTTTAGTTGTGTGTGTCTAGAGTGTTTTTTTGAGCTTGCGAACTTATTTTCCAAGGTGCTTCGTCATTTCTGGACTAGTTCGTAAGCACTCAGACTCTGTTTAAAAAAAAGAAAAATTGAACGCAGGAAAAAACAGGGAAAAACGTTGTTTTTCGTGCTACTTTGGAAAAGAACGAATTTTATTATTACGGTGTCTCTGACAATATTTTATGATCAGTGAATTAGTTAAAATATTAGTTGATGTTCAAAACGTGTATTTAAAAAAATCCGCAATGGGACTGCCTCAGAAAAAGTTTTGATGCATTATGTAAGCTTTCTCGGTTTGAACCAAAGATGCCTAAGGGCCAAAAGTTAACAGAACATTTCTCTCATGTACAAGGGTGCTAACCAGATATATTCCATTCCTAATGTAAATTGAAGGTTTCTTGTACATTTTGTAACGTAAGAATATTTAGTTTTTCTAAACCTAAAAAACAAATGCATTGGGTGTGTTAAGTAGTGAACATTGGTGATGAAAAGCAAAAAAAAAAAAAAAACATATTTCGTCAATAAAACTAGGCTTTTTTGACCTCGTGAAAAAAAAATCCTGTTTTTTCTCGAAGTTTTCTTCCCCCGGGCTTTAAAACTCTAACTCAGACACATTATTCTTATTAAATGTCAGTATTTCAGTTTCATTTATATACTTGTATGTTATATAGTTGTATGAAAAAATTACGTTCAGTTTTGTCGGTCACGGAAATATTAACAAAACCAGGGAATTTCAGAAATGTTTATCGTTAGCCACTCTGTATTAAGTAGATGTACTTATAAACACTAGTTGGATTTACGGTATTGTTGAAAGCTTCCAATCGTAGTGATACTGAATTCACTATGTATAGTGGAGTGATACTATTATCAGGAATTATATAATAAATATTATATAATTTTCTTTCTTGGAATTGCATGTAATAATTAAGTTTAAACAATAACAACAGTATACAATAACTTCACGCGTGCACGTGGCTCTATATAAGTGATATCGTTAATACCATGTCAGCCAAAGCTTTTTATTTCCTCCATGTACCTTTTTGCATCCGGGTTTCCCAGGCACTCTGGTTGCTCTTAAAATTTTCAAACAGGAAAGTAAACAACTGGAAAGTTAGGATTTCTTGCATGAAAATGTCCAAACTTCACTTTATTTTTTTAACAAAAATGTTCTAAACTTACCAATTTTTGCTCAAACTTGTAAATATGGTACATCTTTTGAAAGTTAATTGTTGATTATTGCCTGTAACATTCAGAATTTTCGTATCCGCCCTCTCGTTAAGGTATGAGGCATGACCTCGATGTCGCAACCACAGTAGGACGCCCCCAACGCCGACCTCTTGAGCCCCCTCCCCAATCACAATAATCTTTTGATCTTGGTTCTGTATCAGCTGATATCTACATTACACAATAGAGCAACAAGTCTACATTTAAGGGAGCTGCTAAACATGTTAGAGAAATGTGTCCATTCAGAACACATGTTTCGGATATCTCATTAAATGTGTGTGTGTGTGTGTGTGTATCTTTTTGTATTGGAGATATCAGTTGACGCAGAACCTTGATCACAAGGGTGTGGTTGGGGAGGGGGGCTCAAGGGGTCGGCGATACTATGGATACAATATCGAGATCGTGCCTCATACCTTGCTGAGGGCAGAACAGGGAGCGGACAATCTGCACTTTGTAGTAGTCAGGCCATCTCCTTGCCAAGGGGTCGGAATAAGGTAGGCCGGCGGGCGGCAAGGGGGTCGGTCTTAGGCTTTACCTATGGGTCTTTTTATGGTCGGTAAGTAGCCGGCCAGGCTACGACGTTGCGGTCGGCCTTGCACCTTACCACATGGTCTCTTTTTAGCCGTTCCACCGGCGGCAAGGAGGCGTCGTCGTCTCGACAACAACGCCGGCACGACACCTAACATTTGGATAGGCAAAGGGTCGGGAAGGTTACCGGCACAACTACGACGTCATCTCTTTCCCGGCATTGTAGCTAACTTACACCTCTCTGCCGCGTCGGCATTTGGTCGGGTTTTCTGTACTTGTTAGCAAGCTTGCCAATGTGTCCCGACTCCCTACCGCAGGGCTGCCTACGATTTGCCCATGGGGTCGCTTTGTGAGATGTGCCTTTGTTCTATTAACAAACGCGTGGAGCACAACCAAACTACTACACTGAATACACAAAACTGTCTAAAATGCCCATATATCCGTGTGCATTCAGATTTCTGGGCCGTGCAAGAAGTGGAAGATGAAAACGTCTATCTCATGAGAATCAACACCACACCAAAATACCACTTCACACTACTTAATCAGATATTGTATACCTGGCATCGGAATTTTATATGATATTCATTACTCCAGAACTGCTTCCATTGTTCAATACTCGGAAAGTTCGGTCTGTCCGTGTACGTAGGTTGTTGTTCTGTTCTGTTTGATTTGAAACAGGTGTAGTTCATGAGCGGATTTATGGGGGGCATTGTCCCCCCACTCATTTCAAAATGACTTTAAATGTTTCATTCTAAACGATAGCTTTGAAATTTGTTATCATACCTTTAAAGTAATTGCCCCCCAGTGTCTCTCTCCTAAATCCGCCCATGGCGTAGTTCTGTTTCCGCCCATAGAATTATATCTTATATTTTGCTTGATTCGTTGCGTCTATACTTTATAATTACATAGGCTACATCACTTTCGTCAACCTAGAAACGTGGGATGAAAATAAGAATGAGGAGGTAACAAGCAAAATCTCACATGATCATTTTTTGATAAAATATATATTTTTTTTAAGACCTGATTGAAGAGCTGTAGTGAATCATGCAAAGTGATTTTTATCAAGGAAGTACATATTACGATAGGATAAGTACATCTATCAGAAAGTTACTTTGTATTATTAGTCGTTATAACTCTTTATTCAGGTCTTAAAACGAACAACTATATAACAGTGGTGGTTGACCTTCATCAACAAAACATGCTAAGAGAAGGTCATGAATTTTACGTATACAGTTCATTAATATTCATGTAGGAGCAAGAAGCTTCCCGATACGCAACTAATTTTTTACATCTTTGCATTCATATATTTAAATATTATTAAGATTATCTTCGGAATTTAACATAGGACTTACTCTCCTTTGTGTCGATTCTTAGGTTTTAACCTATTTTATTCCTTACTTGTTAGCATCACTCTTGTAACATATATTTTAGTTTCAGCATCTCTTAATCAAATGTGCGAAAAACGGTTAAAATGAGTTAAGAGCCTAAATGAGGCTTAACTAAACCTCCAAATAAAATTCGACGTTGGCACTAATACATGAAACTCCTGCTCACTGTTAAGACCAAAAACGTGCACGAGTTTGCATTTGTTTTCAACTTTCATTCAATCTTTGTTACTCTCAATTTTTCGTTTTTCCTGAACCAAAGTTGCCAAAAGATCCTTAATAAAATTCAGTTTAATTCAATTGAAGTTAAGAAAAAACAATAGTCAAATTTACTTTTTTAATTTTAGGAAGAAATAAATCTTCCAAATTTCATGTTTTGCTGATATTCACTATATTTTTTATATAATCTGTTCACACAGATATTCTCACTACAAGCCCGGGATACTAGTTAAAGGTTATACAGAAAGAAATGCTAAGATGATAATAAAGATTCTATATAAAAATAAAAAGTTCGAAAATGAAATGAGGATAACACCATATTGAAATTTCACTAATAATTTGTAATGCAAACTAACATATGCATCCAATTCTTCTGATGTATCTTCATTAACTGTAAGTTCTTGCTCTTCGAGTAGTAATCAAACCAGCATATTTTATTTGTACTGAAAGAAAATGGGAAATACGTTTAATCAAATTAATGTGGGAGGACAAGTTTAGAAGAATTAATGATTTGTTAAAATTAATCTGTAAAGTTTAACTTGAGAACCAGGTATTTAACCAGTATTTTACGTTTGGAGGGAGCATTGTAATTATTAGAAGGGGGATATCAGAAGTTGGCAAGAGTGTTATATAAAGAGAGAGGGGAGAGAGAGAGATGTTTACGTGCTCATATATCTGTGTGTGCGCATGTGGGTATTGCAATGTTGAGAAAGAGCTAGAAAAATAATTTTAATTATTGATTCCATTGTATACAATAGAGCACTTACTTCTGTTTGTCATGAAAACAGAACATATTAATTTGATGGGTATTAAAGGAAACGATAATATAAGTATTTTCAGATATACTATGTTATTTCAATGAAGTAATTGAAGTTTGGTTTTTAACCAAAATTGAGCATTATTCGCATTTTATCGGAACATCAAAAATTGAATATGATAGAAATCGATCTATCCGGAATATCTATTGTGGGATGATTTTCGTCTGTATAAAGTTTGGAAAAGGGAGATAAGCATTCTATTTCGTATTCGTATTCATATTAGTATTTTGTAATCTAGCGCGGAAATGACTAACTATGCCCATCCATTGCGCTTTCATTTTATTAAATGCTGTTTTATAATACTATTTATAACATAATACAGTTTTGCAGTCGAACAGTCTTAATAATTGATGTTCTAAGGTCTGTTATTTATTAGTTGCTATGGTTTCTGTACGCCATAGCTGTCAGTCACTCTTACCTCTCTTGTCACTGTCGCACTTGATGTTGTTATCACAGTTAACTTTGAATTTTCGTTAAGTAAAACTATTATATAAAAAACTGCAACACTTATAACACTACTGAGTAAATTTTTTTGAAGGAAAGGTCGAAGAAACTTTGGAATATTGTAAAAAATGCACAGGAGATTTCAGCAGCTTTCTTCTAGTTGGCCGCCATCTTGCCAATTCCCATTCTATCTCGTATAATGGATTTATTATCTTCTTAATGGATTTACAGTAGCACTTCTTACGAGGGAATTTTAAGTATTTAACGTTTGAAAAGGTATAATTACCGGTAAAATTCCAGCAAGGATCGTTACGCAATGATCAATCAGTATATGAAGCAAATGTTTAAATGTATGAATTGTATTTTTATGAAATACTATTATCTGACTCTGAGAAAACGTCTGGTAACTTCTTTGTGTTTAGATTGTTGCATGTTTACTCAAATGGAATTTCTATTCTAAAAGAAAGCTAGTGCATGCTATCTGTATATCATGCTTGAAACTTTGATTACTGCATGTCTATTGAATGAAGCTAGTTATGGCAGTGAATTATATACTGAAAGATACAAGGAATCTGTGAACTCTAAACCGGACTAAATAACATGAAGTCTAACCTAATGAAACGTAATGTAATGCATGCTATATATAAAGAGAAATTTGGTTTAAGATTTAAACTAATCAAACCTAATCTAATATTTCTAATGTTTGTTTGCTTATGTTATGTGAATAAAACTACAGTAGTAATCTTAGTAATAGTACAGAACACTGGGGTTTCTTTACTAAGATTATGTGATTTGTTTTATGGCGCACATTATGATTGCTTTGACACATATTTTGAGACTTGAGCATAGTAAGTTGGGGAGTGATATGGTATACGGTAAATTGGAGTTTTGTTTTTTCGACCATCGTTTCGGCATTAGTAATATCTGAATCCTCTTCTTAAAATAAATATTAAATACTACTACACCAATCTGCTATCTCTCCAATAAGTTTAGCGACCAGCATAGCAAGGATCTACGCGCGTTTTTCGAATTGCTACACAGGTACAGCTATGGACATAAAGATTGTCGCATGTCTTTAGAGATTATTTCCCAAATTTCCAGCTATTTCCTTCGCAGAGGGAAATTTCCCGCAGTTGAGGGAAGTTCCCTGACCTTGAAAAATATTAACATAATCCGACATTAAAGCCCATTACAGAACAATTGTGATATACGTATATTGTAATTATTTGCACAAAGAAATAAGGGATTACAAATCAAAGAGAAAATTTAGAAATAATATCAATAAATTAAACACTGAATGTCGTATTAATCCATAGTTTTACAATGAAATCTAGTAAAAACACATATTGTTATTCGGTTAATAGGATGGATCACTGGTTATCGTGCTCGACTCATAATTAATTTTAATTTTGTCATGGATTCGAATCCAGGTCGTTGATCATATTTTGTAATTGTAGATTAATATAGATAATCTTCACTTTTATCATTTTTTAAGTTTGATATCTAATTCAACTGTGATACTTTTATATTTTACTGTTAATTTTACAGTTATTTCAAGAAGCTTTCTACCATTCTTAGTTAGGAAACGTAATCTGAAAACTGATGGGTTTCTCCTTAGAAGAACCTAAGAATTTAATGTGTCCAAAATGTTCATGAATAAAACAATTTAGTGATTGCTGATTTTATTTGAACACTAGCTTTGGTGTTCACTCCTGACAAAATAATAATTAATGAGATCAGAAGCTTCAAGTTACTTCTTGAATTTAGGTCATATTAGGTTGGTTTACCTAGCAGTTGGGGCTGTTGGGGCGTCCCATTTGGGTTACCAAAACTTCTATTAAATACTGCTGGTAACGATAATACAGAGTAATCCATATAAACCTTGAAATTTCAATTACTTATTTATTACTTCCTTGTGGAAGTAACAGTGAATTTGAGATTGCATTGTATTGTTGACTTGGCTCCAGCAGAATCCGTTTAGGGGCCATCGCTGAAATTAAAATACGATTATCGTCCATCCTATTAAAAAAGTTGAACAGTGAAGGCCTACTACATAGGCTTTATTTCTGTGGCCTATGCTTTACTATTTCTACAACTACATACTACTTCCACGGATAACGCTGCTTTCGGTCCCTTAGTAGCAAAACTATAGCAAAAGGGATCTTCTATTCCCGCTCATGGTGTCAGTCCGTCCACCCTTGGCTAGAAATTAAATCTCAGGAACTACAAGTTGTAGAAGATGCTTGAGATGTCGTTGGAAAAGTCTTAGACCAGCTGAGAGCCCCTGGAACCGTTTGATTGGTGCAGTGGTTCAGTATTGCCAGCCCATTTTCTATAAAAATCAATTGTTCAAATTCTTTCCATCAGTTAGACCTACCTACCTGTACCAAACTTGGCATTAACATTATTCGACGCAATGCAAACATACTGAGAGAGTATACGATGCCAAACATTCTCACTTACTAATGTTGTCAGCCTATTTAATGTGGGAGTGTGGGGTTGGATGTCTGCCCAGGGATTAGGTTTCTTACACAGGATTGAAGGTCATTTAAAAGGTGAGTAGTATATACATATCCTTGATAATGTAATGCTGTAATTTGTCCGTGACCTTCAACCATGTGAAGTAATCACTATGCAACATGACCGGGAATCCATCCACACATCAAAACCAGTACTACGCTGGCTTAGGGAACAACATGATGTTCACGTTTTAGATTGGCCTGCTCACGCAGCCGATCTGAATGCGATCGAACATGTGTGGTCTGAGGTCAAGCGAGTACTGAGGTAAAATTGGCCTCCTCCAACAACTCCAAATGCTCTCTGGGATTTAGTCCTCGAAGCGTGGGAAGAGGTAGCAGAAAGAGAAGGATTTTGTGAAGATCTTGTCAACAGTATGGAACAAAGGCTTCGTGCTGTAATTGAAGCACGTGGTAACTGGTCGCGTTACTAAATTTACTTATAATCAACCCTTTTCAGGGCTAAATAAACTTATCCGTATCCCTGTTGTTTAATCTGATAAATAAATACAAAATATACGAATAATAGAAGCTTAAAAACAAAACATAATCTGGATGGGATCGATCCAGCAACCTACCGCATTACTGTCGAGCTCGTTACCACTACTCTAATTATCCAATCGCGTATAACGTTTTGTTTTCTGCACCACTTTCGAAATGAGAGAAATTAAGATATCTGTTAAGCTTTCTGAAATTAACCATGAGTAATTCTTTATTTTTCATATGTAATGGATGACTAATAACTTTTACGTTTAGAGGTATCTATAGTTAAAATAATTTATTAACCACTTGCTTATTGCAATATACTTAAATTTGAAATCACAAAATGTCACAAATCATGTAGTTTACTTATTTAATAATAGGTGGCAGCAAAATAGAGACATTGGTAATGTAGCTGAAATTAGCATGTAGTTTACTCATTTATTGAAAGATGGCACTAGTTAATTTACATGCTCTTTAAGTAGTTCAATGAAATGTGTACGATTGACATTCACTGAAATCAGTATTCGATACGTTTGTAGAAACAAGGTGCCGACATTTTGCGATACAACACGTATACAACTTTAATCAATCCTTTCCAGAGTTAATTAAATATCCCTGTATTTTCAATTTGATTTTTCTTTTCGGTAGATTTGAAAAAAAAACTTCGATATCTACCTCAGTCTGTAGGCCTACCGAAAGGGATTTTTTTAAATTTATTTATGTCATTTTCACATCTTTGGCTTAGGCCAGGATTAGGGTAGGTAGAAGATAAGGAAGTATTGCGCAGTGCTTTATTTAAAGTGCCATCACGGCATTCGCCATGTGAAACTAAGGAAATTTGTGGAGAACCTCAGTAAGGATGCTCGGGGCGGAGTTCGAACCAACATGCCTACCCATTGCCGATCCGGAATCCGCAACATTATTGCCTCAACCACTGGACTGGCTTTTTAAACTGATAAAGATATACTAGATCAACAATTCAATAACCTTTTAATAGAAATACAGTGTGATTATAGTATCCATGGTAAGGTTTCTTTAAGAAAAACATGTTCACGCATTATGTAGGAACGGCATATTTTAGCCGCACCTTCTGCTTAAACTATATACTGTTTCCTTGAAGCGCGACTGAATAGTTAAATGCATATTCGAGCATAACGATGAAACATATATTCATGTAGAAAAGTATCTTGTTGAGAGAGGAACAATTGTTTATAAGTAAAAAAAAGAAGAAAGAAATATCAACTGAGAATCAAACCCATGTCTCACTACAATAAATCCAACGTTCTATCCATTAGAGCAAGCAGGTTCTTAAGAGCGGGTGCTTCTCAGTACCCTTTGTTTCCGCAACAAAGTTGAGGGTGTTAAACTTCTGGAACGTTAATAAATAATAAATATTATACCGGCATAACTGCTTTTGTTTGTTTAGTCTTTATTTTTGGCGCTTTGGTTTTTATATTCAGAATTTTTTGTATTTAATTTTTATTCAGTATTTTGCAGAATTTTAATGCTTTTTTTAGTTCACGGCACGTTAAATATCTCTTGCATAGAGATAAATTGTTTGTGTATAAATAAAATGCATGGGAATTTTGAAACATATAAATAAAGTTTACATACTCATATAAAACCCCAGACGCTTCTGTATGTCTGCCCTTTCAGCGGCTTTCGAGCACTTCTCGTTGGAGTGGAAGGCTGACTATTCTTGGATAGACTGGATGTTTTTTAAATTAATTAATCAGTTGCGTACATCAACCTCAAACCTCAGGTATCAAAAATTCACTCTTCATTGAGCTAGAAAAAAAGCTGAAATTCGCCATGAAGGTTGATTTTAAAAGCCATAGAACACAACATTCAACAAGTTTTCTTTTCTTTCTAATGAAATAAGATTTTGAAAAGAGAAAAAATAATTTAGAATGTTTAACTAGAAAAACTTATCAATTTAAACCAACATCATAAATTGACTTATTGCATTATTTCTGTCACGAATATCTAATTGACGCCACCATTAAGAGATAGAGTTCGTGTTGCCTACATTGTGCTATTTCGTATATACATTCTTATGTAAGCGTCTCAGCCTTAGAAAGCAATCACGTGGTTCGGTAGAACACTAAGAGATGGCAGCACAACGCTAACAGATGTTGAAGGGAAATCAATGCGATTTTGATAATTAAAATACGAGGGTTGCCTTTTAAGTTTTTACAAAAAGTGAAACATAAACGAACAAGTTCGAAACAAAGTGTTGTATTGCTTTTCAAAATATTCTCCCTTAAGGTCTATACATTTTTGCAT